>JAFBMS010000218.1:160000-185000 GCA_019788955.1 Albula glossodonta
GATGCTGCAGGGAGACGGCTGGTCCAGGAGGATGCTGATCTCCCCAAACGATTCCCTCGGCCCCAGTGTTCCCACCACAACGTACCTGGCTCTGTTGCCCTGGTGACCCAATACACACCCGAGATGCTCACAGCGTTGAATGAGAAGAATATACTAAACACGTCTCCATGTAAATGTATCAATAAAATGCAATCAAAACGGTGGAGGCTTTTGGTGTTTTCCAGGTGCTACAAACATGTAAACCATAGAAAAAAAGAAAAATGAGCACAGATGTCACATGCAAAGTACATACTGATAAATTCATATTTCAAAAAGGCATGCATTTGGAATTCTGCCAAATACAGTGATATCTCTTAACTAAAACAAAGAAGACAGAATAAAAAAAAAACCATTAAACATAATGGTCGAGCCACTTATTTCAATCTAATGCAACCCTCCAAACAGATGAATCGTTAAAGAGAACATCACAGAGCAAATTACTCGGGAAGAAAACAAACAGAATGATTTCACTGTTGCCATGTCACACTGTGTTCTCAGAATGCCCGCTAGCCATGGCAACACGCCTAAGAGTCCTTTGACCAATCACAGTGCTCACCCACGACCAGTTCATTTACCAAACTGCCCTTTACAAATTAGCCTAAATGGTGTAGGATTGCAGAGATGACTGTGTTCTCATAATGCCTGCAAACTGTGACAATTTGCCTAAATGTGCTTGGACCCTCATTCTTCATTCACGGCCTGTTAGTTTTCTCACATTGCCCTTCAAGGTTTGGCCTTCGCAATTAGTCTAAATGTTGCTGGATCAGGTACTGAGATGCAGGTCAGTTTGGTAAGTTTGCTTGGGGAAGTTTTTTTTTTGGAGAGAGAGTTTTTTTTTGGAAGGACACAGGTGGGAGGCAGGTGGGGGTTACCTTTTTCTCTGGTGGCTTCCTCCCCAGAACCCTGATATCCTGGAGGATGTTGCACTGTCCCATTCGAACATAGGCCACGAAGGGGCAGACCTCTCCTTCCCTCACCAGAGCTGTGGGCACAGAGGGTGGAGTGGACTTTAAATTAGAGAGCCTAAGTTCAGCATCATCATGTTAGAGCACTTACTGGAATGGCTAGTGTTGTCAGAAAACTGAGCAACACAACCTGACTCTCTGCTGTTTGTTCATGGCAGGTCAGCCGGTCCATGCTGGAGACCGGATCTACCTGCCATGCAATGCTGCCCAATTTGCACTAAAATACTTAGCTGTTCATATCAGTAGGATGGCACTGTGCTGGCCAGAAACAGATGGGGCTCCCTTCCCCCCCCGCCCATGATGTGTTCTGCCAAGGGTTTCTTCCTACTAGCCCGGGGTTCTTCCTTGCCACTGTAACCCTAGGCTTTCTATGGGGGGGTTGGTGGGGGGGGGGAGGGGTCTTAGGCCCCAGGATCTGCGTAAAGCTGCTTTGCAACTGAACTGAACTGAGATCCCCATAGGGCAGAGTTGGCCAACCACAGGTCTGGAGTCACCCTGTTTGTTCCCCACAGATGCCCAATGACATCTGCTGGGGTTTGAATGACACTTGACCCCGGTGGAAGGTCAATGAGGAGGTCAGCCAGGGCTCATTATCCTGCCTCTCATTGGCTGAGTAGGTAAACAGCCCGGCGCATTCTAGCCGATGGCCATTCGGCCAGTGGCTGTGCCGGATCAAGCTCAAAAACCCAACGCGCACATTTAATTCAAACGGTCTATCAGTGACAGCAGCGTTACAGGAGTAAGTACAAAAAACATTAGTGATGGGGACACTGTGTTGAGGGCTGCTCCACCCATTTGGACGAGATGTTAAACTCAAGGTCACTCTTCACAGTCATGAATAACTAAGATGAGCATTATATGAGTAAATGCAGTCCATACGCTAAATAAGCGATGGGGACACTGTGCTCTAGGTGGTGTTTTGGCAGAGATGGAGAGAGAGAGAGAGAGAGAGAGAGAGAGAGAGAGCTGAGTAACTGATATAAGTAATCTGTGCTTCCCTCTGGAAAGGGGGCTCATCTCCTGGGTGTGACAGAGCTGGAGTTTGGCTGCTCGAGGTGAGCATCAGCGCTGATTTATCAGGCCTTTTAACCGCAGGGAAAACACTGTACATCAACGCTGACAGCTGTTTTTAAATCCCATCCCAGCAAGCCATGCTGCATGCCATTTTTTTCCTATAACTCCCCCTAATCCAACATCCACTCCCTCCTACTCCTTATACCTCCTACAGACAAGGCCCTCAGCTCAGAGCAGATCTGTGTGTCTGTGTAAGTGTGTGTGTGTGTGTGTGTGTGTGTGTGTGTGTGTGTGTGTGTGAGTTTGTTTGTGTGTGTTTGTGTTGTGTGTGAGAGTGTGTGTGTGTGTGTGTGTGTGTGTGTGTGTGTGTGTGTTTGTGTGTGTGTGTGAGACAGTTTGTGTGTGTGTGTTTGTGTTGTGTGAGAGAGTGTGTGTGTGTTTGTGTGTGTGAGAGTGTGTGTGTGTGAGACAGTTTGTGTGTGTGTGTTTGTGTTGTGTGAGAGAGTGTGTGTGTGTTTGTGTGTGTGAGAGAGTGTGTGTGTGTGTGTGTGTGTGTGTGAGAGAGAGAGTGTGTGTGTGTGTGTTTGGTGTGTGTGAGAGTGTGTGTGTGTGTTTGTGTGTGTGTGAGAGTGTGTGTGTGTGTGTGTGTGTGTGTGTGTGTGAGAGAGTGTGTGTGTGTGTTTGTGTTGTGTGAGAGAGTGTGTGTGTGTTTGTGTGTGAGAGAGAGTGTGTGTGTGTGTGTGTGTGTGTGTGTGTTTGTGTGTGTGTGAGAGAGAGTGTGTGTGTGTGTGTTTGTGTGTGTGAGAGAGTGTGTGTGTGTGTTTGTGTGTGTGAGAGAGTGTGTGTGTGTGTGTTTGTGTGTGTGGTGATGGGGGGGGGGTCGCTACAGAAACAGGAATCTTATGCCTTCATTTTCACAAAGTAATGGGTGAGGCAGCACCAACACTGTGCTCTTTCGGATCGCTCTCCCTCTATTTTCCCCCTCGGTGAGGCAAAGAAGGGGTAATACAAGACGTTTCAGGCCAGCCATGATGCCACTTCACTGGTAGAAAACAGAGAGGAGGTCCACCAATCACATGACACATTGCTAGCAACCAATGAAACAATGCCAAAGACAATTGGTGAATGGTGATACACAGCAATCGACCAATCACTCTGTATTTGTTTTTCTATTGGGCATTGCCAATGTGTCCCTATGATTGATAACAAGTGATTGGTGGAGCTCCTCTTCCTGTCTATCCTCATCACCCTTCCCCCCCCCCCCCCCCCCCCCCCCCCACCCGACTCCCCATATCGCCCTCGGTAACAACACGAACCACCCACGCACCAAAAATCAGCTCCTCACTGCTGGATCCTGAACCCCCCACTGCTGTGAACCCGGCCCATCCATTACGCTAACGGCCCATCCATTCATTTTATCCTGTCATGACAGGATAGCCCCAAACTTTTCTGCTGGCGTGGGAGGGGACTGGGGTTAAAAACGCATATAGCAGTAGTTCTGAAATTAAACCCCATAAGGAGGAAAGGAGTAGGAGGGAGGAGGGGGTATTATGGGGGGTGGGGGGGTGGGGGGGTTGGATATCAGTCTGCAATGACCTGTGAAATACTGGTCTAATAGCCCCGTAATAAGTACCTATTACCAAATTTAAACCGCTCGTTTGCCGTAATGACCGCGCTGAAACAATAATAGCGGCCGTGATATATGGCCTCAACGCGCTGTGGAAATACCCAAAGTAAGACAGAGTGGAGCGCGGGGCGGTCTGACAGCTGCGAAAACTCTGAGAAAAAAAGAAAGAATGCAGACGAGAGGGCCTATGTATTTCACTAATGAGACACTCCAAAAGAGGTCCTTTAAATTTAGCTTAGCAAGTGCTTCACTCGCTAATAACAATAAAATGAAGAGTCAAATCGTATTTATTTTCATGGCGCCCGTTAGAAAATGTTTGCTGCAGTTGGACTTTACAACAGGCCCCGGCCTAACCCTGCATCAAATGCAAACCACAGAGGAATAGTGACAAAGACAGAAGCCTAATAATGTGTAGCATATCATCAATCAATGAATATTAATAATAATAATAACAATAACATGAAGATGAAGAAGAATATAACCTTTATTTCTTTTCATAAACCTAATTTGTAGCCTAAGGTTCTTTACAAAAAAGAAAACAAGCATCACACTGTATATTGTCAGTACAAAGAATAGCTGAAATATGAGCAACAAATTGTAAGTATTGAAAGGTATTTTCATAATTTATTTTTGGGACGTTTGCAGTCATATGTCGGCCGTGTGTACGTCAGCATGCATAAGTGCGAGAGACAGACGGATGGACTCATACAGTACGCTGAGTTCTGGTGCTTCGGGCTCTCAGTCATAATCCATTAATTCATCAGGGCCGTGACACACACACACACACACACACACACACCGCACAGAGGTGAGAGGTCACACTGCCCCGCTGCACACGGTGAATAACATACACTCCGGCTCTGCTGTTTACCGTCCCCCGAAAACATGCTCCCGTGTCATGCCTCAACGTGTTTATGTCACATTGTTAAAGAAATAATAAAATAAATGCACAAAAGACACAACATGCACACACACACACGCACTCACTCACACACACACACGCACACACTCACTGACACACACACACACATGCTTACACTCACTCACACACACTCACACAAGCTTACACACACACACACACATGCTCTTATACTATTCTCTCTGTCCTGCTCTATCCCTCTCTCTCTCTCTCTCTCCATTTCTATTCAATATAAAATAGTTTATTGGAAAAGCAGATTTGAATGTGTTGCCAGCGCTGTCCAATAAACACATAAAGATATGAAGCTACAACAACCGATAATACTCAGCCAATACACACAACCAGAATGACACAACAAACAAATATGAAAACAATTTGAGTGGAAAAAAGGTACAGTTAGCATGTTTTTTGGTTTCCTCTCTCTCTCTTCTCTCTCCTCTGTCCCTCTCTCCCTCTTCCTTCCTCTCTCTTTCTCTTTCCCTCTCTCTCTTCTCTCTGCTCTCTCCCTATCTCTCCCTCTCTATCTCTCCCTCTCTAACTCTCTCTCTATCTCTCTCTCTCTCTACTCTCTCTGTCTCTCTCTGTCTATAATTCATATTCATATTCCAATGAGGTCTAATTGCATGATGATACATTATAACAGCACTGCAAAAACAATGTTTTACACGTACTGTCAATTAACAATAAAACTAAGGTCAACACAATAAAAAACATTACCTGCACTATGCAATTATACCTTTATATATATTTTTAAAATATCTCTCCAGCAGGAAAGTTGGGGGGGTGAGGGTGGGGTTGGAATGGGCTGGGGGTTTGGGGGGAGGAGGGGGGCATATCTGCTTTTGGAGTCACGGTAAGCCAATTTCAGGCGATCTCGAGATTTAACCAGCTAACCTGCCAGCGTGGCTGTCATGAGCACGCTCTGATGGGAGACAATCAAAGCGGCATTCACTCCCTTACGCCCAAAAAAAAAACCTGCACCGATCCTGTTATTACCCCCCCCCCAACCACCACCCCCCAGTCACCTCACCTCACGCCACCGATTCGTTCTCACCGAGCCGCTTGAACACTCCCATCAGCGGGATGCCACTTTCCATTAGGGAAAATCACTCATCTAGCCTTATTAGTGAGCGGAGAATAAGCTCAGGTTTCAGTCAGCACCCCCCTGATCTGTTTCTCTAAAAAGTATTGGAGATGGCAGCACAGCATTGTGGGTAATTTCTTCAGGCTCCTCATGGGTGAGTTTTATGCGCGATGAGAACACGACACAGCTATTAAATCTATTGTGGCCAGTTATAGACCCATACCTAAAAGTTTATGAAGGACACATTTTAATAAACAGTGTGATGATGAAGACATTCGCTGAGTTATGTTTTGGTGCACTGACACTACATGCAGCGGTGGTGTCTCCTGCCTTAGTGTGCGGTTACATTAAAATGAAAACTATATTCTACACATTTTCTGAAAAGCAAAAATTGTTAACATTTGACCCCTAGGCTTAAGAACCATATCTTGCCATTTGTTGGTTATACTCCTACAGAAAAATTAGTTTCATGTTCATAGGTGGTGAATGAAGGAATTGATATATTCCGTATATAATGGGTATATACATCCTAAAGGAGCCCTAATATAAATATCCTTTACTGTACGTATACCTTACATGTCCTCATTTTTGGTCCTTGGTGTCTGTTGAAATATAGCATGTAGCCCTGTGTAATATGTAATAACACTCATACAGTGCTGCAGTACCATACAGCAAAGCCTCACAAAACATTTTTATTATTATACCAAAAAAAAAACTCAAACGTTTTGACACTATGATGTCATCGATGTTACATCTATCTCCATATCACTAGATTCTTCCAGGGTTTCCATTTGTTTCCCCCAAAGTCACCACCCGCCCATGTTCCTCTGCTCTCCCTGCCCTCTGATCAGGCAACCCAACCCAGCCTCCTGGCTCTGCTCTGGGGTCTGCTCATGCCGGGAACTGGACCTCCCTGCTGCCCTGCGCTGATGTCACCGATATGCGCAGCCAGGGAACTCATTACGACTGACCGGTGCTGGCAAGGCAGAAGCAGAAGGGCTCGCTGTCTGAGTGGGGATCTGCTGAAAGTGTCTTCCTTTCGAACACACACACTCACACCTTCACACACACACATACACACACCTTCACACACACACACACACACACACACACACATACTCACACTCACGCACACGCACACGCACACGCACACACTCTCTCACACACACACACACACACAGCCTCCTAGGGTGAAAACTGTGGCCACCCTAAAGGGTGGGGGAATTTTTGGGGACCGACCGACCAACAGAGTGACCTCCAGAGTGGCTGGTCGCAGCTGAAAATGAACAGAGTGCCAAATTAATGGCGAAGCTGTCTTGGAGAAGCACAGGGTTCTGAGAGATGGAAGAATGAAGGAACTTGCACAAACTATGTGGGGAGGGAGAGAGCACAACTCACAGCCATGGCCCTGGGGGTAGGGCTGAGAGGGTGGGGTGATTGAGGAGATATAAACATGGCATGTGGCACAACGTGACTCTGCACGGTAACGGCCAACTGCCAGAGAGGAGGTCTGATGGAGGGAGCGTTTGATGGAAACCGCTCACGACGTCCTGCGTATGGTCTTATTGCATCCCGATACACTGCTCCATATGTTCCCCTCCTTCCCGTCACCCCCGGGGGAAAGAGGGAGGGAGGGAGGGAGGGAAGGAGGGATGTGGGAGAGGGGTTTAATTTGTTTCTGTTTGTGCGGCGGGCGTCGTTTATCCAGCAGATCGCGCAGCCAGCTGTTGCTGTGGGAAACGGGGGCGTGGGTCACGCAGGTGAGCTGGGGTCATTCACGTCAAGTGCTTGAAGGGGGGGGGGGGGGAGCCACACCCTCCCTCCCTCCCAGAACCAAATAACCTCAGCCCCCCCACTTACCCTGCCTTCATCAACCCTACACTAGAGGATGGAAAACTACTTGCTTTTGTGTCTGTCCCAGGCATCACATAATGCAAAATAAAAATAAATATATATATATTAAAAAAAACTCATAACTCAGATGAGCAGGCTAAGGCGAGGGGCCTACTGTGATTGGTTGGAAGGTGTCTCATCTGGATGAGGTTGGAGAGTTTTTTGATTGCCAGCCTGGGCCAGTGGAGGTAGAAAGGGCAAGCCTGGATGACAGACTCTCGGAGGGTGGAGCTCTGGGCCTCTATCTCCTGCAGGGTGGGGGAACGGGGGGGGGGGGGGGGGGGGTTGACCCACACACAGAACACTCATTTACACCATGGGAAAGAACAGACTTTAAACACATCTATGCTGTAATAGTTGGGGGGCTGGTCATGTGACTTGGATGTTGCAGGTTCAACTCCCAAGAAGTTGTTCCAGGAATTTCTTTGCTCAGCAAATGTCCACCCATACAAATGGCAGGCTCTAGATAAGGGAGGGTGCTGACAGGTTGCTCATCTCTTTGTGTGGTTTGTACCCACTGCAGTGCAGCCCTTCACCTCACCCATTGTGAGAGGTGGTCTGTATTAAAATACATGTGTTTCACAGGCCATTTTACACTCCTATATGGGCAGAGATGTGCTGCAGTAACCCAGTGGTCAAATATCGACTGAAGCACAAGGCTCCTGTGCAGACTGAGAACAGGCACTAAAAATAACCAGAAGCATAAATTAACAATACGTATTAAAAAAGACGAGCTTCATTTTGAAAGGACAGTTCGATTGGAGAAAATTAATGATGCAATATCATGCAATATAAGGGGGGGGGAGAGAGAATAGAAATGAGCGTGAACTCTGACCTTCCCGTTAATCGGAAATGACAAAGCCCCAGCAATAATTAGCGGTTTATGGCGACTGAACGAGGCTTGTGCTAATCTGCCTGAGTTGATGGGCAGCCGAGGCTAATAGGGCCCTATTCAGAATGGGTGATTAGCACACAATTAAGACAGTGATTGGATTTCAGTCAGTCAAATTTCACATTTTTATTTATTTATTTTCCAATGAACGGCGCAGAAAAATGACTGAAAAAATCTCTGTTCTGCAGCAGTATGGGCAATGGGAAAGGACTTTTTCTCCGGGCCGTGGGCGATAATTATCATGTTCGTTTAAAGGACAGCCCCAGAAGCACCTATTTATGGACAGTTCTTACTGTTTACACCAAATATCGATCACTTCCACATGGGATGAACTCCTCGAAAGGCCAGCTGCCCTTATCCTGGCTTTGTCAGACATTTCGAATGCCCTGTGGATTGAAAAAGGTCCGAGGCTGAACGATGTCAGTATGAGTATTTTGAACGTAAAAGTTAATTTTCCTACTTCCTTCTAAAACTATTTCCCATTTGTGATGACATATGTTCTTGCATGCATTAAAGGTGGGACTGCTATCATGTTTATAAAATTACTGAGCAAATAATGAAGAACTGCTTTATAAATATGTTCTATGAACTGTTAATCAGCACTCCGTGCTTGTGTTTATTGAGGATATTTTCCAATAAAATCAGGAAGTTTGGCTGGCGTTGGCTTTTAAAGAGCAGGGATTTTCCAGGAAAACAGGATGAAATCCCAGAACAAACAGTTTGTTAGAATGATTTAAGTTCAGATGTCGTTAGGCTGTAAAAAAATTTCTCACATCAGTCTTTCAGCGTTTCAAACTGAACATCGTAATGGAGAACAGTGATGGGACGGAAAGAATACATGAACCCTAGAATGAATGTACACATCCCGTGCAGCCATGGACTGTTTCAGAGTTTTTATTTTAATTGCAGAGGAAGTCAAAGTTTATTGATTCTTTTCATATGAGATTTGCAAAAACTAGCAGAAATGACAAACCATCATGTGAGATAAAACCATGGGGACAACTTTCCACAAACATATTTATTGTTCAGTTCTGCCAAAGTTAATTACCATTATATTATGTACTATCTAATGACCATTTATTGTTCAGGTTCAGCCATAACTGTATATTAATAGATCTGAAAAAAAAAAAAAACATAAGGTTTTTTTGTTTTAAATCCTCCTTATAGTGTCAAGGGGCCAGCAAACGGGTTTTCCACAACGTAGCTAGCTTTCATGGAATGCTTTTAGGTCCCAGAATTGCTGGGTACCTGTCTTGGTTTGGGTCGGGTCCTCGCTCTCACCTGTCTGAGTTTGGCATACGCGGCACAGGGTATCCTCAGAATGTCACAGTTGTCCTGGGCGACGGCGCATTGAGTCACTCTGCTGGCTCCGCCCACTTCCTGTTCCTCCAGCGATCCAAAGTACCCGCCCACTCCGATCTGTAGAGTAGATCACACAATGCCAGCAGCCAATGGGCATGTCCCATTTAGTAAACCGGTGCTTGAGCTGTTTCCAACCCCCCCAGACTCACCTCCTCAGGCTGCACCTCTCCCCTCCCCTCCCTTTCTCTTCGTAACGTTTCTACCCTTATTGCTCTTGCTTTAACTGTGATTTGTTTTTAACCCAAGCTGTTGTTTACTTTCTCTTTAGATAGTTAGTAGGGGAGTCCTAATCTAACCTTTGGCACTTGGGACTTTACCCCTCTCTAGGGTAATCTTTTCACTTTGCCTTGTAAGTCGCTCTGGATAAGAGCGTCTAACAAATGCCCTTAATGCAATGTAATGCCATGTAGGAATTGACAGAATTCCTGCAACAGTACCAGGCATAGTAGCAATGTTGCTACAGTTACCGTCACCGTGACGATCCTCGATGGGTTCCTCGAAGCCTCTTGCGGCTGTAGCTTCACAGTTCCCCTCAGCACAAGGTGGAGTCCGTCGCACACAAAAACTGGGGAAAGCAGGGAGTTAGAGGCATTTAGGTGTATTACAACAACACATTCACAACGCCTTTCCCCTACTCCCCCCCCCACCCCCCCCACACACAAAAAAAAGATGGAGGGATGAATGGACAGATGAATGAAAGGATGCGAAGCCCCCGCTGATCCTCTCTGACGGCTCATCGAACGCGCACCCTCGCCTGTCCTTCACTCTGTCACATTACTCCACACCCAGGCCCTATATCAGTAAGCTTCTCATGCAACAGCCAGCCCAAATGCAGACGCACGCCCCATTTCCTCTGAGCCGCCCCGCTGCCATCCTTCCACACATTACAGCGGAGCTGCGGGGTTCCGGTCCAGAGACCTGAAATATGGGAACGGCTGTTCACTAACAAACACGCAGCTCAGTCAGCACAACACACACACACAGCTACCTCACACTACACAACACAACACTACACAACACAACACCCTCATAACAACACACAGCTACCTCACACTACACAACACAACACCCTAATAACAACACACAGCTACCTCACACTACACAACACAACACAACACCCTCATAACAACACACAGCTACCTCACACTACACAACACAACACCCTCATAACAACACACAGCTACCTCACACTACACAACACAACACCCTCATAACAACACACAGCTACCTCACACTACACAACACAACACCCTCATAACAACACACAGCTACCTCACACTACACAACACAACACAACACCCTCATAACAACACACAGCTACCTCACACTACACAACACAACACAACACCCTCATAACAACACACAGCTACCTCAAACTACACAACACAACACCCTCATAACAACACACAGCTACCTCACACTACACAACACAACACAACACCCTCATAACAACACACAGCTACCTCACACTACACAACACAACACCCTCATAACAACACACAGATCCTTCACAAACACACAGCTCACTCTGTCTAACACACACAGCTACCTCACACTACACAACACAACACCCTCATAACAACACACAGCTCCTTCATAAACACACAGCTCACTCAGTCTAACACACACAGCTACCTCACACTATTCATAACAACATACAGCTCCTTCACACTACACACAGCTACCTCAGCCCAATACACACAGCTACTTCACACTACACAACACAACACAACACAACACAAAACCCTCATAACAACACACAGCTCCTTCACAAACATATAACTCACTCAGTAACACACAAAGCTCCCTCACAAACACACAACTCACTCAGTAACACACAAAGCTCCCTCACAAACACACAACTCACTCAGTAACACACAAAGCCACCTCAGAAAGACAAAAGCCCTCATAAGAACACACAGCTCCTTCACAAACACACAAATCTCATAACAACCCACAATCCTCTAAACCATACACTCTCTCTAAACTAACTCAACACACATAAACGTCCCTCACAGACACACAACTCTCTCACAAACACACAACTCTCGATGACGTACAATCCCTGTCTTGCTTGTAATGCTAGATCTGTCTTTAAGCACTGCTCAAAAAGTATGTCTCTCCACTGTGGAGTTTTTAAAAGACCAATTACAACCCCTTCAAAACTCAAGAAATTATGAACAAAAAATAAATAAACCAAGAGCGCAAGAGGCTGTGCGCTTCAAATATTTTTCTTAAACGTCTGAAATATTGACAAGCGTGTCTGACATGATCAATAGATTTTGTTAAATTTAAATACCGGCATGTCAGCTGTTTCACAAATGGATAACTCTGGTAATCAGACAGAGAGCTTTCATTTATGCTCTTATTTATTTATTTACTTTCTCTCTAATAAAATAGCCTTTGCTGCTGTTATTGGAGACCCGAGAGCCAGATGGTCTACATCTATAGCAATTTGTGTGGTATGAGCAGCCCAACAGGACGAGGGCCCCTGCATTTCATTGACTCATACAAATTACTTTGTGTTATAATCCACATATTGGCAACTGTCTGGTTTCAAGATGAGGCCGAGACGCTCTCCCGGACAAACGCAATGAAAATAGCAATGAGGGATCCGTAAGCCTGTCAAAGCCAGCTGCCCGAGACCTGTCCGCCATGCTGCTAAAACCTGCCTCATCTCCCAGCGTGATGCTACCTGTTTCCTTAGAATGTCCTTATGCCTAAAATTATACAGTGTTTATAACGTATGTCAATCAACATATGCTGTTAACTATGACTGACAGATTCAGTGAAAATTTCATGTTATTCTATATGTTTGTTTGTTTGTTTGTTTGTTTTATTCACAAACATTGTTTGGCTGCACACTTTACCAGTAGTGGTTTCCATGTCTCAGATGCATTTTGAATATTGTGTAGTTATTAAAATGTTATTAAGTATTAGTGATTGTGGTTAGAGGTAGATGTGTGTGTGTATGTCTGTATACGTTGTTTGAGTGTACAATGTCTGCATGTGTATGTATTTCATGTGATTTTGTGTATGTGAGTATTTTTGTGTGTCTGTGTGTATACACTTTGTATGTATGCATGTTGTTTGTGTCTGTGTGTATTGTGTGTCTATTTATATTGTGTGTCTGTCTGTGTTTATATACTTTGTGTGTGTGTGTGTGTGTGTGTGTGTGTGTGTTTGTGAGTGTTGAAGCGTGCATTGCGGTGCCTGTACACTCACCGGTCTGTCCTTTCTCCCAGGTCTCCAGTATGGTGATGCTGCTGACCTGCTGCAGCTCCTGACGGGACAGAAGGGCCATCAGGCAGGGGAACAGGCCCAGAGCCCTGCGGATGACCTGCTGCTCCATCTGGGACCTCTCTATGGGCCTGCCAAAGAAACACCTCATCAGGACATCCTCACCACTGCGGCATGACATCATCACTCAATTTCCATGAAATCATCACCACTGCAGGATGACATCATCACAAAAGTTTCTTTCTTTATTTACACATATGAAACATGTTTTTTTTAAAAAAAGATACATTAGTTTTTAAGAGACTGTGAAGAAGAATTGTCAAAAAAAAAAAACCCTCGAGGGGCTTAACAAGTGGCATTCTCTGAGCATAAATTTACAGAAAATAATTACAAAAAATAATATACACAATTTAAATATATCTATCAATAATATTATACATTTAAGACAAACAGGAACATAATATGACATACTATAAAACACCAATCCATCCCAAACACCTATCTGATGCAGTGATGATAATCAATGATACTACACGGTAGCTCCCCCTATTTTGATTCAAAGAAACCTGACTCTCCCACCAGTACTGCCCAGTCCTTATGTTCGAGAGTACTCTTTCAGATACCTGGCCTCTACTGAACTGAGACTTCCCACAGGACAGGGCAGTATAACAATCATAAAACTGGGTTCAGGAGCTGAAGGTTCGATTCCCAGATGGGGCACCTCTGCAGTGCCTTTGAGTTCAATGGAAATGAACCTGATTAAATTATGTAAATATCCAGCTGTATAAAACAAGACTTCATGTATAATAAAAGATAAGCTGTGAAAGTCACTCCAGATAAAAGCAGTCGCTAAACATACAGCAGTTGTGTAGGGCAGGATTTTTTGTTTTCACAATTATGTCAGGTAAACCCATGACACATGATTTTACTTAATTGAGTATTTGTACCAGTTTCTGGAAAATTAAGTGCTGAGTTACAAAGGGGACCAGTAGACTCTGTGGCTTTCCAGGACTGGAGGTGGCAACCCCTGCAGTGAGATGTAAGTGATAAATCTTCTGATTTGAGTCACCTTAGACTTCAGTGACAAATCCCTCATTCAGGCCTTACTTTAATATTTAAGTGATAAATTCACTCGAGCCTTAACAGCTTAAGTGACAAATCAAAACAGGCACAAGGCTGCGAAGGTCACCGACAGCTAGAAGAATTGCAGAAATTTGTCAGCATATCCTTGTTTACTTTTAGACAGCTAATCCTTCTCCACACGCATCAGGAAAGGATCTCTCCTCTGGCATTGTTGTTGTTTAGAAGGAGATGGTGTTGACACTGATTTTCCCCAGTCACATATCCCACACAAAAGAGAGAAGGCCCACACCGCCTCTGAAGCTCCTGCCGTAGCACTTAAGGAGATGTTTGAGAGATTGGACCAAGGCGTCTTTTCTATTTCAGGAAAAAAAAAAAGAAAGAAGATTAACTGGTATGCCATCCATCCATGAGACAGAAGAATGAAAGGCGTTCCCAGAGGCTGTACAAAACAGCGGCCATCTGCAGAAAAACGAGGGCGCTTTGTGCTTGTTGACAAGAACATGAGAAGAGATTCTGACTGTGTAAGGTAAAAGGACGCTCTGAGCCGGGTGTATCTGATGAAGCACTTAAGCAATAGCTTTAGGGGGCAACACTGCCGTTTTCCCTTCATCTCAGCTTCAACCCGATGCTACACAAACCCGATTTCACAACATCTGTGAGCGCTTTTACTGTCAAACAATCCTGCTGCAAACATACTTTCCAAGAGTTTCAATGATGAAAGCTAAAAATGTGATGGAGACAGCTGTAGTTCATTTGTAATGCACCCCTGCGATCATAAGTGTGTATGACTGGCATTTTACCCACTTTGAGAGAGATATTCATAATGTAATGTTGTGTGTAGCCCAATGGGAATAATGGGGTCCTGACTGGCATTGCCCCCTGTTAGTTTATGTTCAGGCATGCTCACAGCCTACTAAATGGTGGCTGGTGTATAATGATGCAAATGTGTAACAATGTGTAACGATGTGTGAATTTCCCTGGATAACGGCATCTGCTAAATGCCTAAAATGTAATTATTATGCCTCATATATCCATGTATCAATATGCCTCTCATTTTATTACAGCAGATATGTCTCAGATATGTCTCCCTATCAAATGCCGACATCACATCCCTTTAAATGGAGTTTGTTAAAAAACAAAAGTTTGGGAGAAGTATTTTCAGACAACCCCTCACTCAAATACCTCTATCTGTCCAATCTGGTTTTCTATGCAGGTATTAAATTGCCACATGCTTTCTCTCCCATCATGCTCTCTGCTTCCAGCATCCCTCCCCCTCCTCTTCTCCACCTTCATGTCTACTTCTTTTCTTCTGTATTTCTCTTTCTCTTCAAGTGGTCCGGTGGGGGGTTCACCTCACCCAGAATTGTGAGGTATGACACTGCCCCCCTTGGACACCAAGCCCAAGATCAAATGTCTGTATTGTTATACAACTTGTCACATCACAATAGACTCCTACTAAGTGCATTCAATGTTGTCTGAAAATTCAGGCCAGGGAAATCAGCCTCTTAGCCGGTTTGTTTGAACACAGACAGACAAAAAAAAAAGAGTAACGTTTGCTTGTAAAATAGGTTTATTTTATTATGAAAGACATTAAAGTAACAATGCTGTGAAGAGACAGAACAAAAGGTGAGACGCTCACTTGTAGGGAAACATGCTTCTGATTAAAAGCATGACATTCCAGTCACCTCGGCTGTCGTCAGACGCAGTGTTTTTACACGTCAGCTCACAAAGGCCAAGGTGACCGACGAGCCATGCCTCTAGCAATTAGCACATGCCTCTCTACAAATGGGGTCTCACCTTCTGTTCTACCTGTACGCAGGATTGGCATTTTTTCGATACTGCCTGAACCCAGTTACTTGCACACACACATACACACACACATACACAGTATGTTTTACATTGGAGAATTGGATTAAGCTCATGACAGAGAGATAATTTGTGATGTACTTGTGTCGTATGTCTGTGAAAACCACAAGGCCATATGCTTACTGTTCGGTTCACCTGAACAGAAAAAGCTACTGGTAGAAACAGTAAATAAAATCTGCTGAAACTGATATTGTTTATGTTCTCTGACATGTACAAAACATTAGTGACGGATGTGTGTGTCCCCATTTCGAGGAAACCAAAAGCTATGTGACCAAGAACGAGGCCAGATGTGATCCGGAGCAATAACATCCTGTGCGAACGGTCTGTGTTATTGGCTCAAAACAAAATTGACTAATGTGCATGCATGTGCGTGTTTCCGCGCGCCAGCGCGTATGTGTGAGTGCTGGTCTCACCTCACTTCAGACGCTATAAACTGCAATTTACAGTTTTTTTTTTTTTGCTGAGAGAAAAAGAAATGGGTAACATTGCAAATGTCATGTTTGACAATAGCAAGGTGCGGCGAGGCGTTAAATTAATTTTCTGCATTGTTTGCTGGCATTCTTGGGTATCGTTCCCGCCACATTCCATCGCTGCAGACAGCAGGGCGGAGGAGACAAGGCCAGTATGCAGGTCTGCGCATCACCCTGCTGCGTCGAACGGTTTGCTTTAGCATTATTTATGTTTGCTGTTGGGAAGTGAAACCATGAGTAATGAGTATTATCTGAATCTGTCATTTGTTTGCTTTTTCTTTTTTGCATAAATTACAAACTTTGGTTTTAGTATTGCTGTGTTGAAGGTTAAAAAAAAAAAGTTTCCAGTTTGACAAAGCAATGTATATCTCTGAGTGTCAAGCACAAAGTTGCAGAACCTCTGAAGCTCAGGTGTTGGTAAATTCATACCTGTGGAATTTTCATATGTGTGATAAAGTACTGAAATCTGCCTGTGCATGAAGCTGTCGGAGGTGGAAAACGAAAGTGCTATCTTGCATCTGTAGGCTAAAACAAGCCATTTTACTAATTAGCTCATCTAACAGAATGACGAGCTGCACCGATTAGAATCAGCTTTACAGTTTAGTAGAACACAGATGGAGCAAATACATGCAGTACTTCAACTTTTTTAGGCTGTGGTTTTCCACATCTGGAAGCAGTGAGGACAAAAACTACATCAGATTTGCGGACTTTGAGGACAGAATGGTGTAGAGAAATATTTAAATATTAAATATGAAAGATGTTGAGAGATCTGAAAGTGACCTATGCAGAAACTGAAGTTATATATGATGGGTGATTGGTCTGGCATCTGCAGATTGAAAAATACCAGAGTTTAGCCAGTGCAGGGCTGACCACATAGTTCAATTTTGGTGGGAAAACAGCTGAAAACTCATTACATTAACTGTGCTATATCCCATATGACGGCATCTAAGAGTTACGCAGAAGTCACATACAGCAGCTCCTGTCAGAATGTGTAAATTACACTCATGTATTATGTGGTAATACATATTTATTTCACCTCAACTCCAATGTATGATTTGGTACCTAATATTCACTATTAATTTAATATAATATCATTTCAGTACTTTTTAAATGATATAATTATTGTCTATCAATTAACATTGTAATTAAGTTCATTTTATAGTGACCTCGAGAATAGCCTACATACATTAAAATGATTTTAAAATTATTGTGCACTTAGTTTGCTGCACTATAGTGTAACGATGAATTTTAGTGTGGGAGAACAAGATCCTTCTCACTCCACCGCTGTCTCCTATTCGGCCTCTGTCTTTTATTCACTTAAGTACTGTGATATCATATATCACAGATTATGTATATAAATGCTTATGAGACTGGTCCCCAGATGAACTGTGAGTAAGTGGACTGAGATCCACGGCGCACTTACCGGAGCACAACGGAATCTGTGTTTTACCGCGTAATGAAGACATATCGCGCATTAGCTCTGCCGGGCCCCAAAAAAAGCAACATTATGATGCACTGCAACTCGGTGGAAATTGCTTTCTTTTTTTCCACCTGAAACACAATTACCTATCCAAATAAACATCATTTTCCCTGGGAGAGTAGCTCCTATGTTCTACGTGTCTGGGATTTCAAAAGGGTTTTCTTGTTGTTAAAGATATATTTTTTTAAAACCCTATCCATGTAATATCCTGTGTTTTTCACTTGTTTGTGTTCTGCAGATATTATGCATTGAAATTGCATGCATTCAGTATCCAGGTTCACTGCTCTGTAATCACACCTTAGAGCCTATTATACGCCCAGGTCCATCTTTGTAAACTCTCTCCTGAGCATGATCAAATTGTCTTTGTGAGAGGATTTTATTATTTTACATGAAATGGAAAAACACTTTTTATTTAATGTGGAAAAACACACACACACACACACACACACACACATACATCCACAAAATGGCATGCTTTCTCTCTGAACCCAAGGCAGAGAGAGGCATTGTCTTACTTTCATGTAACTTGTTTGAGGATAAGAGGTCTGTGCTTGTTTACTAGATACAAGAATCAGGAATCAATACTACTTCAATATATTTTCCACACTCACTAATACACACAGGGAAACAGCCCAAGCACGCTCACCCCAATAGTTTCAGGTAAAAAACCTGTCATTGATTGTCCCTGTTTTGCTTTGATTCAGTCTATGACCATGTATCTACTGTATGCACTGCTGTCTTGGCCAGACATGGCTAGCAAAAGAGATGCTAAAAATCTGAATGGGATTACTCCTGGTTAAAAAGAGGGTGACAATAAAAAGGTTAAATAAAATAAAGCTGACAAAAAGAACAACTCATGAAACATTAAATATCACATGTTGCTCGCTTCACTGCGCTCATTTAAATATCAAAAAATAAATAGATAAATATAATCAAACCTGTGAGCTCAGCTCTTCAGCACCAGATCTCTGAATGAGTGGGCTCGGTCACAGTTGAGCACACACATTAATCCACCATTATTTCCTATAATTGCAGCAGAACTCTGCAGTTTTCGGGCAGCTGTTGCCTTGACCCACAGCTCAGTGGCCTCAAAGTCAAGAGATAACTCAAAGGGCGAAATAACTCGGGCTGAAAACACTTCCTGGTTTCGCTCGAGGAAACGCGTCTGAGTTCATGGAAGACGCTGGAAAAGCCATGGCCCTTCATTTGAGCGTTCATTTCACAAAGAGGTTAGCTCTGTCATATCTGCAGCATGTAGTATCAGCAAGGTGGGATGGTAGGCTGCGACACATGACATCAAAAACACTTATATTATAACACTCATTATAACAGTTATAATGCAAGAATGACACATTTGATCTGGATCCTGTCACCCTGCTTCTCTTTAGTGCACCTGGGTTTTGACTCTGTTTGCTAAATGGAGCTTGTTAAAACAAAAGTTTGGGTGAGGTATTTTCAGACAACCTTTCATTCAAATACCTCTAGACCTAAAGAGCTGCTGGTCGCAGCTAAAAACACAAAAAATAATTTTGTTACAAAAAATGTATTTTTTTTAAATTAAAAATAAAAAAAGGGGCAGATTTTTTGTTACAGGATGACTCCATTTTTATATATATCATGAATTCTCACTAACCAATCACTGATCTCCCTTATGATGTTCGGCTGGAAAGACTGAAAGACTGAGAGGTGAAAAGTTTGACAACCTACTGATATCTGAACCTAGATCACACTAACAGACAATTTGTTTTAGGGTTATATCCTGTTTTCCTGGTAAGCATCTTCTCTTTAAAAGTCCCACTCCAGCTAGAATTAGTTCCTAGTTTTACTGGGAAAAACTGCCAATAAACAGACACTGAAGAGCGGTGATCAAGAGTTCATGGAAAAACGAAACAGGGAAAGTTACAGCCCCATATCTGCTCTGTAACTCCACAAACAGGATGTCTGTGTCACATCTGAAATATATGCAAACACATATGTCACATCACAAGGCCCACAGCTTCAGAGAGACACCAGAAAATTAACTTTTACAGCCAAAACGCTTTGAGAGTCCCAGGCATAGACTCTCAGACTAGGATCACATATTCAGGCTACAGGATGTGATACAGCTGAATAACATCAAGATGAGCGAAGCGGGGCCTTTAACTCCTTACGTAAAACGAACCAGCCTTGACTCTCAAATCTCCCTTACATCTTCCCTCTGTTAATCTTTCTTGTGCTTAAAGGTATGCATGTTTGAGCCGCTACCTGCTTAATCAGCATATTCATTTTCTGGGACACATGCCTTATTGGAGTTACTGAATTGTGGATATGGATTTTGGTTGTGGTACTTATGGTTACGGTTTTCTTAATATAATGAATATATTGTTTGTACGGTGGATTTGTATTTCAGTTCTTGTCTGCATAATTAACTGGGTTAATGTAATGTTCATACATGGAAATATACTCCCAGTAAAGCACTAATGCAAATAGTTAATTATTTTTAATTAGTTAATTAACAAAATTTAATTAACATTGCATTAGTGCTTTACTGATGCTGCACACTGTATACTCACTGGTGTGGGAATGTTGACAGTCAGGTCTAGCTCTACGGCTCATATTAATCAGGAGAATGTGTTTAAACCCACGCTGTAAATCTCTAAGGGTAAAAGCAGCCACTAAATGACTGTGATGCAATTTAATGTAATGTTCATACATGGAAATATACTTTTTTTTTTCCAACACTGAATCCAATCGACAGCCTGAATGGTGTCACTAGCCCAAAGTAGGCAACTCACACACGAATGACTGTGGGGAATATGTAAAGTAGAGCAAGTTATTCTTGCATGTGTTTCTAATGATTCACGTCAGCCTCTCTGATTACATACCTTTTCACACATACGTAATGTTGCAAAATGACCAGTAGATTTTGTAGTCGCTGGTCCCGACTGGAAAGAGCCTTTGGCAGCTAAACTTGTGTGCTGTTTGGTGTATTCTGGGCTGCAATGCGACACGCTGAAGCCGTCAGGCAGACCTGACCTCCCGGCTCTTAGCGCTGGACTCGCATGTCCAGATCTATTACTGACCCCTGTGCCAAATCTCGCCCCATGCATCTAATGCACAGTGACACCGCTGACCTTTGAACTCCTGCCAAATTTGTCCCCCCTCTGCAGAGGTACCCCTTGCCCCCCTGACACCAGGCCAAATCCATCCCTTCTCCCGTTCCCTCCTCCCCCATTGCCCTCTCACTAGTTCTTAGAGGGGCATCACTTGTCACAGGGTTACATTTGTCACACCCTCTGCCCCTTCTCTTTCTCATTCCTGTCCAGTGACACATCTGGTCCTCTTACCAGATCTGACCCACCTCCCTCTTTCCCTCTTTCTCCCCTCCCTCTCTCTCATACACAGGGACCCCTCTTCACCTCCCGTCCCTCTCCCATACCCCCCCCCCCCCCCCCCCCACACACACCGTGTCGTGGTCCCTGCTGTAATCAATGTTAACGACGTGGCTTTTTCAGGACCGTGCTGAAGCCGAACCCAGCAGGAGATAAATACCTCTTTCCTTTTCTGTGTAATTAAAGAAATCAGAGTAATTAGGCAGCGTGATTGCATCTGATTGCAGCCTTTGTCACAAATAATACATGTACAATATTTTATTTGTCATTACCCACCTCTGCCTAAACACACACACACACACACACACACACACACACACACACACCCACGCACACACACACACACACACACACACACACACACATGCACACACACACACATACACACACAGAGAACACACACACACACGCACAGATACACACACACACAGATACACACACGCACACACACACACAGATACACACACACACACGCACACACACACATGCACGCATGCACACACAGACACATGCACACACACTCACACAGATACACACACACACACACGCACAAACATATGCACGCATACACACACACACAGATACATACAGACACGTAGGCATGTGTATGTGTACACTTACACACACTGACATGTATATGTACATGCAAATGCACACACATGCAAATGTACACGTATATATACACACAGATACACACATGCATATGCACATGTGTATATTCACACAGCACCAACATGTATTTTTGCACGGTGCTCTGATTTTCTGCTTTTTTTTCTATGGGAAAGACAGACTATACAGACCTAGTTCACATTCCATTGTTTACAGGTCATACAGTCTTGTATCCATACATGGGATGTTCCAAAACCCCTGAGAGTGTAAATAACATATTTCCATGTGAAGTTTTTTTTTTTTTCTAAACTACTGCAGATCACTGAGAACTGTCAATGGAACATGTCAATAACCAACACACACAATCAAAAAATATATATTTTTTGATTTTTGAGGAAAACCAATGTTTCATTTCAAATTTTCAGACTGAGTTCAGTCTGCAGAACAATGGGGGCAAAAATGGAAGTTCACTAAAGGCAAAAATCACCCATTGAGATTTAGATTTTTGGTACAGCTTAGAGACAAAAACCCTTGGAGTGTTCACATCGAGGCTTGTACTGTACAGTACCATAGATGTGAATACAGAGTACATAATGGCCTGTTCTTTTGATCACATGTGCACAGGTGTAAAACTCCAGTCTAGGATAGCAGCAGCACCTTCTGTGCTTTTTGAGGTTTCCTTTCGATTGTCAGCTATTTTAGGTTTTGGAAACCAGGTTTGCGGATTTTTAGGCCGATCAGCAATTTAAACAAATCCGCGTTGTAGCCCTCCAAGACAAGCGTGTTCTAAAGGGTTGAAGAAATTCAGGTAGAAGATTTGAGCCAGTTTCGCAGTAGATGAACATAGCAGGGATTTGGGCCAGTTTTGCAGTAGATGAACATAGTGGGGATTTGAGCCAGTTTTGCAGTAGATGAACATAGTGGGGATTTGGGCCAGTTTTGCAATAGATGGGAATTGCGGGGATTTGGGCCAGTTTTGCAGTAGATGAACATAGCTGGGATTTGAGCCAGTTTTGCAGTAGATGAACATAGCGGGGATTTGAGCCAGTTTTGCAGTAGATGAACATAGTGGGGATTTGGGCCAGTTTTGCAGTAGATGAACATAGCGGGGATTTGGGCCAGTTTTGCAGTAGATGAACATAGTGGGGATTTGGGCCAGTTTTGCAGTAGATGAACATAGCGGGGATTTGGGCCAGTTTTGCAGTAGATGAACATAGTCGGGATTTGAGCCAGTTTTGCAGTAGATGAACATAGTGGGGATTTGGGCCAGTTTTGCAATAGATGGGAATTGCGGGGATTTGAACCAGTTTTGCAGTAGATGAACATAGCGGGGATTTGGGCCAGTTTTGCAGTTGATGGGAATTGTGGGGATTTGACCCAGTTTTGCCATAGATGAACATAGCGGGGATTTGGGCCAGTTTTGCAGTAGATTGGAATAGTGGGGATTTGGGCCAGTTTTGCAGTAGATGAACATAGCGGGGATTTGGGCCAGTTTTGCAGTAGATGAACATAGCGGGGATTTGGGCCAGTTTTGCAGTAGATGAACATAGCGGGGATTTGGGCCAGTTTTGCAGTAGATGAACATAGCGGGGATTTGGGCCAGTTTTGCAGTAGATGGGAATAGTGGGGATTTGGGCCAGTTTTGCAGTAGATGAACATAGCGGGGATTTGGGCCAGTTTTGCAGTAGATGAACATAGCGGGGATTTGAGCCAGTTTTGCAGTAGATGAACATAGCGGGGATTTGGGCCAGTTTTGCAGTAGATGAACATAGCGGGGATTTGGGCCAGTTTTGCAGTAGATGAACATAGCGGGGATTTGGGCCAGTTTTGCAGTAGATGAACATAGCGGGGATTTGGGCCAGTTTTGCAGTAGATGGGAATTGCGGGGATTTGGGCCAGTTTTGCAGTAGATGAACATAGCGGGGATTTGGGCCAGTTTTGCAGTAGATGAACATAGCGGGGATTTGGGCCAGTTTTGCAGTAGATGAACATAGTGGGGATTTGGGCCAGTTTTGCAGTAGATGAACATAGTGGGGATTTGGGCCAGTTTTGCAGTAGATGAACATAGCGGGGATTTGGGCCAGTTTTGCAGTAGATGAACATAGCGGGGATTTGAGCCAGTTTTGCAGTAGATGAACATAGCGGGGATTTGGGCCAGTTTTGCAGTAGATGAACATAGCGGGGATTTGGGCCAGTTTTGCAGTAGATGAACATAGCGGGGATTTGGGCCAGTTTTGCAGTAGATGAACATAGCGGGGATTTGGGCCAGTTTTGCAGTAGATGAACATAGCGGGGATTTGGGCCAGTTTTGCAGTAGATGAACATAGCGGGGATTTGGGCCAGTTTTGCAGTAGATGAACATAGCGGGGATTTGGGCCAGTTTTGCAGTAGATGAACATAGCGGGGATTTGGGCCAGTTTTGCAGTAGATGAACATAGCGGGGATTTGGGCCAGTTTTGCAGTAGATGAACATAGTGGGGATTTGGGCCAGTTTTGCAGTAGATGAACATAGCGGGGATTTGGGCCAGTTTTGCAGTAGATGGGAATAGTGGGGATTTGGGCCAGTTTTGCAGTAGATGAACATAGCAGGGATTTTGGCCAGTTTTGCAGTAGATGAACATAGCGGGGATTTGAGCCAGTTTTGCAGTAGATGAACATAGCGGGGATTTGAGCCAGTTTTGCAGTAGATGAACATAGCGGGGATTTGAGCCAGTTTTGCAGTAGATGAACATAGCGGGGATTTGGGCCAGTTTTGCAGTAGATGAACATAGTGGGGATTTGGGCCAGTTTTGCAGTAGATGAACATAGCGGGGATTTGGGCCAGTTTTGCAGTAGATGAACATAGCGGGGATTTGGGCCAGTTTTGCAGTAGATGAACATAGCGGGGATTTGGGCCAGTTTTGCAGTAGATGAACATAGCGGGGATTTGGGCCAGTTTTGCAGTAGATGAACATAGCGGGGATTTGGGCCAGTTTTGCAGTAGATGAACATAGCGGGGATTTGGGCCAGTTTTGCAGTAGATGAACATAGCGGGGATTTGAGCCAGTTTTGCAGTAGATGAACATAGCGGGGATTTGAGCCAGTTT
>JAFBMS010000218.1:190000-447141 GCA_019788955.1 Albula glossodonta
GCCAGGAATGTTGAAGTCATGTAAGCCGGCGGTTAGTGTACCAAAGTAATTCCTGCACAGTTCGTTTTTAAAAATGGCGGCTGCTGGTGCTGCATTGGCTCATGTGTTCGACCAATAAACGGAAACTTATGTCTTGACCAATCACCGTACACTTATGTCCCTCTTGTGCTGGGAGAGTACCTACCCTGAATTCGGAGCTAAAAAAGTCCCTCAAAACGGAGTTCTAAGAAATACGATTGTTTCCATTTCCTGCAGTGCGGACACAATAAAAACAGGGTAGTTCCTCCAACAGTCCTTAGAACTATTAAAAAAGTTCCGCTGGTCTGAAAGTGCCTTTCAGACAGAAGGGGAGACGTGACCAGGCACCCCTGTCCACAGCCACAACCCCCCAGCCCCGTTTCACAGAACCTGCTAAATCTGGCTTCAGTTTGGACATTTGCATTTCCCCAGGGGCCAGTTTGGCATGTAAAAAATGATAAACATAAATTGTATATAAATTGTACAAAAAAAAAACCTCTGTTTTTTTTTTTTTGTTGTAAATCGCTGCACTACGTTCCCCCATGTTCTCTGGTCAGTCATGAGATCCAGCCCATAATCCAGGGCCACACCCGGCCTCTGCAGATGGTCACTCTGTGGGCTCCAGGGACCGCGGTACCCAGCGCTCCACATTAGCGCTGCTGGTGATCGCGTTTCATTTTTCCCCCGGAGGCTTTTACCAGTGCGGAGGATTTCAGTGTAATCTGCACCGTCTGGATTACGCCGAACATAATCTGGAAACCAAGGGTTATATGGAGTGCACTGGGAATCCAACCGTCCGATTTATATTTTCTCAGAGGATATGTTCATTGAAGACAGCTGTTTTTTATTTATTTATTTGTTTGTTTTTTTTCCCCTCTCTCTTTCTGCTGCAGAGCTACAGTAAGTGCAGACATCGTGCCCAAAAGGTTGCTGTGAAAGATTGGGGCCCTAATCAGTGACGACGCATTCCCAACGCAAACATCGACACGCTCGGAGCAGCTGGGACTTCACCAACCCGCCAAAAGGACAGAACTCCATGGAAGGTTTCCATGGTGACCCCGGTTCAGAGTCATTGGTACTTGGAGTCTGGGAAGGTGCAGCAAGTCTTGTTTCCACGGTTTTACAGCTCCACGTGAGGCTGGAAATCCCCACTCGCACAGTTAAAAGGGGGAAGGTAGAGCGCATGTCTGTTTTTTAACATCAGCTTGATTCTGTACACATACAGCACACATGCACACTACACATAACTCTACATTAAATTAACCCCTTCCCCCCACTGCTCTGCCAGGAAAACAATCTGGTCCCGTCAAGTAGATCTATTCCTACAGCAAGATTTTTTTTTCCAGAAAAAAGTAAAAGATGATAAAGTTAAAATGGTAAAATCTGAGTGTGCTAAAATGTAGTAAACATTCTTATTATTACACACAATGTTACTCCTAAAAAACATATGCTAACCGACCCAACATACTCACCCCCCCCCCCCCCCCCAACCCCTGGACCTCCTACAGCCTTCTGACTCTTCAGACTACGGTATGATCGGTGTACTGTAATTCTCCTTATCCTGAACAGCTTACACAGCTTATATTTTATACACTGTCAGTTTACTCAGCTGGGTATCATACTGAAGTGGTTCAGGTAAAGTACCTGGTTCAAGGCTACACCTGTTACCTGCGCACCTGGCACCTCAAATCTGGGAATCAAATGCAACCAGTGGATTTATCAAAAAAAAAAAACCCAGCGGCTAATAGCACAGATGATGAAATCTGGGTTTGCTGACATGTGAAAGGTAATAGACCTAAATATTTTGTAGGCCCTGTGACTGTGGCTGGTGACCAGAAGAGGAGGTGGGGCAGGATGGAGGGGGGCAGTTCACAGAGGGCGGAGGGGTGAAATTTTGAGGATGGAAACCCACCCAAGAGCACCAGATGCAAACTGCCTTTTTTTTTTTTTTACTTTACTTTCCCTTTGTTTTTAGAGCTCCCTCAGCTTAATGAGTGACATGGGTTTCTGGCGTTCTGGCGTTGGCGAGGAAGAACCAGAGGTTAACGGGTTTTTTGTGCGATTTGCCGAGTTGGAAAACACAAGGAGAGAGGGGGGGTGGGGTGGGGGGTGAGGGGGGTGCGAGCGGCGCTCGGGGTGGGGGGGGGGGGGGGGGCATGATGAATGTGCTGGACGGTGTTATTATTGTTTGGAAGAGAGAGGGGCAGAGGGAGAGAGAGGGGAACCTACAGCAGGAGTAGCCTGCTCTATCAGATCTCAGAGCAGCTGTCTGAGTCTGGAGACACATCGCAAACAGCTGGAGTGAGTGAGGTTATTCCCCCACTCACCAGGGAACCAGAGTCCTGACAAAACGCCTCTTAAAACACATATTACAATGATTATAACTCAGCTAAATGAGACTCTGAAGCCAAATCTGAGTGTGTGTGTGTGTGTGTGTCTGTATGTGGGTGTGTGAATATGTGTGCACGTGTGTGTGTGTCTGTTTGTCTGTGTGTGAATCTGTGTGTGTGTGTGTGTATATGTGTGTTTGTGGGTGACTGAGGGTGTGTGTGTATGTGTGTGTGTGAGTGTGTGTGTGTCTGTATGTGGGTGTGTGAATATGTGTGTGTGTGTGTGTGTGTGTGTGTTTCTGTGATCAAAGCTAAGGTCTTTTCTGCTGCACTGGATTGGCGCACCGTATTTCACTAAAAACACACCCTAGGGCAAGACTGCGCAAATTATTTTGCTAAACAGGCTACATGAAATGTCTTGAGAAAGTGAATTGTTTGTTTCCATCCTTTCTTTTTCTTTTGCATACTGACATTTCGCTTATTTTTCAGCAGCGTGAAAGAAACCCTATCATTTGTGATGCTCAGGCAAAAACATTTTTGTTTCTTTTTTTAAACATAACATTTAAAAAAAGGGTTAGCCACTGTCACTGTGACATAGTGCTGGAGTTTCAGAGGTCTGAATTCTAAGTTCTATGTTCTGGACCAGGGCTGTCAAACTCCAGTTCTAGAAGGCCGCAGCGTCTGTGCTGTCCTCATTATAAGCAGCCATTTCAGGCCCTAGAAATCACTGATTCAAATGGATCAATTAACCGCAAAAGCGCACCAAAAGCCAGCAGGCCCTCAAGGACGGGATCTCCACTCCCACGTTGCAGACGGTCAGTGTAAATGAGTCCATCAGCTCTGGAGGAGTGCCGCTCAGCCCGTCGTCAACAGCACGACCGGCGGAAACATCCCTCATCCCTCACCACACACTTTTTTCCAGGAGACGGCGCGGGTTCCCCGTGCGTCGGCGTAAAAGCTTTGAAAGCCCGCGAGGTGAGTCAGAGACGACCTGCCGGATTTTTCCACAGCTCGCACGTTTCCCTTCCAGATAAAGGCAGATGTCCTCTCACAGCTGATCTTTCCAGCCCGATATGGACGCTGGCCGATGTTGACATTGTATTTATGTCCCTTGTCATTTTACCCTTCCTGCTTTGCCAGGTTTACTTTTTTATATTTGGACAAATAAAAAAGATAATAAAAAAGCGTACAGACACACTGTCGGTGTGCTTCTGCTCAGCCATGTAGACATTTTTCAATCTCTCTTCATTATAAAGGGATGTTTTAATTTCCTGACAGCTGATTTTTACAGCCTCCACCTGACTGTATTCTCCATGGGATGTTGTAAGTTGCTCTGCTGAATATCATACAGTGTGACACCTTCATTGTCCATGTAGGAAAGTTCAGTAAGGCTGTCTACTTCTTCTTCTTCCTTTTTTTCCTCTTCTTTCTTCTTCTTCCATTAGCCGGTAAAGATGGGCAGCTCTATCAGAGTGTAAATGCAGAGTAATGGGCTTCCACATTCCCGGTCACACATCTTGTCACAAATGGGAGCATCAAAGACATGAATCAATACTCTTCTACTGCAACTGTCCTTCAGGGTGTCAAATAGTTGAATTACTCAGTTCCACATGAACACACACACACACACACAAGAGTGCACGCACACACATACACACACACAGACACACATACGCACACGCACACACAACTATGTGCGCACGTACGCACACACATACACACACTCGAGTACACACACACACACATATACACACACACATGCAACCACACATACAAGCATGCACGCACACTCATACAAACATACAAATATACACACACATGTGCTCACACACGCTCACATGCATGCACGCACACTCATACAAACATACAAATATACACACACATGTGCTCACACACGCTCACATGCATGCACACACACTCATACAAACATACAAATATACACACACATGTGCTCACACACGCTCACATGCATGCACACACACTCATACAAACATACAAATATACACACACATGTGCTCACACACGCTCACATGCATGCACGCACACTCATACAAACATACAAATATACACACACATGTGCTCACACACGCTCACATGCATGCACACACACTCATACACAAAGGGCTAAAGCAATGGCTGAAGATATGGTAGAGTGAAGGCCAGGCAGTGCCTGTATGAGGGTGGACTCTGCCTTTGGTTCTAAGGGAGCTCTTTTCACAGACCTGCGCAAAGGTGCGCAAAGACACCAGGAAGCAAACCGGCAGAGCAAACAAAGGAGGCCAGATAACCATTTATGCTACTCCACGTCTCCACGCGTCCTGGACGCTGGACAACCATCCAAGGATGGAAAGTGCAGAGGAGAAAGAGAAAGAGAGGCAGGAAGAACAAGAAGAGAAAGAGAGATGGAGATAAGAGACTGAAAGAGCACACTCCAGATTCTATGAAGGACATCTCAGCAACGGGACAGACATACAAATATAAACATTCATTATGAGAGAAAATAAAGGGTGGTGATGGGGGGGGATGCTTCATAAAGACAAAATAAATAGGAGGAATAAAATGAGAGGAGGATGAGAAAGTGCAGACTCAGCGCAGATTGCTGCTCCCTCATTTCCTTCATAAAACAAGAGGAGGGTTTTCCACTGCCCCTCGCGGCCCTCGGCCCGCTGCTCGGCCTTCCTGCCATTGCCCCCCCCCCCGCCCTGGCACACAGACAGACTCTCACGGGAACCAAGCACAGGAGCGGGAAGTGTGTGAGTATGTGTGTGTGTGTGTGTGTGTGTGTGTGTGTGTGTGCTCATGACCCTGACTCTGTCCTCTGTTTCAGTATTGTAACCACAAACACACACCCACACAAACACATCAAAGCACATACAGGCACACACACACACACACCAACATGCACGTGCATGCATCCAGATATTCAAACACAAAAAAGCACAGATGCATGTGTGTAAGCGTGTATATGTGTGTGTGTGTGTGTGTGTGTGTGTGTGGACACACCCTCTTGCAGACTGAAAATTGGGATTGGTGTTACAGAAACACACCCACTCGAACACATACTCTCCCAAAAACGTATGCACAAACAAAACACACAAGCATAAACATATTACATACACATATCCTGTTTCAAACACACACATATACACCCACCCTCTCTATCACGCAGCACACAAACATAAATTCACACACACACACAAACACACACAATCAAGAATGCACGCACACACAAACACACACAGGCAAGCACAGACACACACACACACACATGAACCAGACACACCCTGACAGGCCAGTGGTGTGGATGAGAAGCAGCAGGCTTTTCATTACGAGTGAGGGATCAGCCCGCGGGATCAGGCAGTGAGGAGAGAAGGAGGGAGAGAGAGAGAAACAGAGAGAGAGAGAAAGACAGACAGAGAGAGAGAGACTCTGTAGGGTGAACTGTACATTCACGACTCCCCACTCACAAATAACCTCTAATGATGTCATAATGTCACACTTTCTTTGCATTAAATGCATACTTTCAATAAAAAAAAACTGTGGATTCATCAAAGCAGCATCTGGCAAGACCGTCTGCAGATACAGTGAAAATGGACGACAGAGAGAGAGAGAGAGACCCCATTCACATTAACTGGCTGTTTCGGGTCTCTCAGTGTCGTCGTCATCTTCGCTGCACTTTCGCATGGTCCTCCAGATGGCCTGGTGACACGAACAGCTGAACCCCCTCGGGCGGCCATTTTTTTTATTTTTCGTTCGCCTGTCCTGCCGTGACACAGAGACAAACTCCGCAGTGCTGGCGGCTACGATGAACCTTACAGTCGAGCCTCACCATATTTACCTCTCTCTCTCTCTATCCCTCCATCTCTCTGTCTATCTCTCTCTCTCTCTCTCTCTCTCTCTCCTCCTGGCTCCTACTAAATCCTGCGTGAGCAGCTTCTTATTTTTTTTTCCTTTTCTAAACGCGCCCTCAATCTGACAGATTGCACTTGGCGTCTTTAACCCAGTTTTCCAGCTCTGACATCAAAGAGGGGATGGGAAAAATAAAAGAGAGGAGGAAGAGGAGGAGGGAGGGGCCCTGGGGCCAAAAACAGAATGATACAATGCACGCTAATCTAGGGGCCACATCTACAGTGGCTGGCGGGGGCCATGGGGGCAGCCAAGAGGCACCTCCTCTTGTTAACCTCCACCTTCCTGACATTGTCTGCAGAAACCCTCCACCTACGCTTTGATCTATAAGCTGAAAAGGCATTGGGGGCCCCACGCGCACGCACACACACACACACACACACACAGCGGTCGAGCGTGTCACCTTTAACACTCAGAATGCCAGCACTGAGTCTAACGTGAAGACCCAGAGAGGAACAGAGACGTTTTGACACCAGGCTTGTCTTCTCCCCAGATTCACACACCACCTGAAAGCGATATCTTCAGATTCCCATTTTGTGTTGAGAGACGGTTCTGGAGAGTTGCTCAGTGTATGAGGATGTGTAGAATAAAGGAATTTCGCCGCATCCGACCAGGGACAAATGGTGCCTCCTGTTAACAAGCTGTTACCTGCCGTCTGGGGAACGTGGGGTTCCCCATCAACATGAAAGAGCCATCACATGACTAACAGCACCCAACAAGTAACTTAAAGGACCTCTCCAGCAAACCATTACTTTCTTATTCCACTCAAAGAAACGTGAAATGAGAAGGACCAGAGAGGACCAGGACCAGACGTTTTAACAGAGTGAATTTCTCTGCAGAATTTTGACACATCAGGTGCATCTGCGGTCTGTTGGCCATTTACTCAAGTCATTCATTTCCAGTTCCTCTCTACAGTGCACTGCCCCACCAAGGAATCAAACCCGCAACCTTCACGTTACAGACTTAGCTTAGCCCCATGTGATATAATGAAAAGAGTGACTACCAGGTCGAAATTCGCCAATACATCAGCCTTGTTACCATTGAGTTGTGATTACGCTTAACATTGTCCATGCAAGTGAATATGAAAAATTCCTTTTTAAAAATAACATTTAGTGAATCACAGCAATCTTCATAAATAGTCAATCCCTCAGTCGCATAACTGACAGGACTCAGCACAGAAAAATGAAAAGTACAGGAGCTCCGGCATCATTAAGCTGAAGCTCGCTGCATTTCACGACATGGCTGCGCAGACCCACAATTCCATTCACCAGAACAGAATGAGGAAAAAGCAAAATGGCTCTTTTGACCTTCATCCCAGGCGCACCAACCAATGAAGTTAAGGCAGTTGAGACAGTCAGCCAATCAGACTGAGTGCATTACATTCACCTTGTCAACTGCTAGGAGAACATGACAAATCATGCCATTTGGTTGACAGAGCATATAGATTTTTTTTAACTAGCTCTGGGTTTAATAGCAGAGAACCTGACCCAACATGTGCTCTTCACCAAAAGGAGAGAACAATGCTGTGCAAAGACATGACCGCAGATGGACTTTGTGAGGATTTGTCTTGGAATTACTATCAGACACTGTCTGGTGGGAGAGAGGGTTTTTTTTATTCCTATGATTAATGCTGAACACCTACTAAGCCCTTCTCCACAAACAGACCTGCGGATGGAAAAACTCCCGGAGACGACCATGGCCTTCCCGGAGCACTCCGATCAAATCCTGCCCAAGAAAAAGCAATAAAAGCGCATGTGGAGAACCTTGGGAAAACGCCTGCATCAAAGGAAGAGGGATTAAACAAACACGACCACCTCAAAAGAGAAGGAATAGGCATGACATCAATCCCAGGAAAACCCCCGGAAAAGAAAACACGAGGACGCACCTCGCCCCTGCGCGAGGGATGCGGAACCGGAGATCGGCTCCACACATGTTCAAATAAACCCAGAGAACCCAGAGAACCTAATGAATCTCCAAGCAAATCTCAGCCTCTCCACTGCATCGCTGTCATCATTGTGCGGCAGGGGTGATGGCGCAGGATAATGGCTGGGGAACCGGGCCTCAGACTGAGAGATCAAAGGTCCGGTATTACCAGGTAGGACACTGCCGTTGCACCATTGAGTAAGGTACCTAACCTGAGTTGCTCCATCAAATATCCAGCCATATAGATGGATAGTGTGTTAAAAAACACACTGTGTAAACTGCCTAAGAGAAGTGCTACTCAATGCATAAAACGTAATATAAAATATCTGAGAAAGAAAAGACATAAGCTATTTTATGATCAAACTTCAGCAAATTAATTTTTCAATCTCAAACACAAATTTCAGAAGACATGACGCTCTGTCTTGCGCTTTCTTTTTTTAGACGCGGAAGCCCTTTAATCCTTGAGCAAATGTAACTGATTTCATGCACTTGGCCTGTCAGCCCTGCTATTTGAACTATAAACGGTCTTTTCATCTCAGTAATTTTAATGAACACAATATACGTATCGTTTGTTTGCCAAAGTGGTAATGCACTCACGGAGCACAGAGAAACGCAGTCTGTGTTTTAAAAGGTGATACACTGCCCTCTTCTGGCCACTTCTGTTGAAGCTTGGATATCTATGGGCAGGTGATTAAAAAGGATTTATCTAATTAGGAAATCTGCAGTGTTTGCGAAAGTGCTGTGCCCAACAGCAATGGCAGATGCTGATAGCAGAGATCCCCAAGAACTTATCAACCCCCCAAAACTCTTACATTAAGCAGCAGAGACTGTCATGGAACCTCATTCTCTCGTCACCTCTTATACTCACATTCACAGCCACGCCCACTGCACCTGTGTCACAATTCTGGTGCCCCGCCTCTGTCCCCGCCCCTGCCCCGCCCACCTCACTGACAGACATGGAAGATAGCCATACACAGCCAGAACGTCACGGAATTAACAGACTGCAATGAGAGGAGCTCTGCAATACACCGTGATGGGAGAGGGAGAGGGAGAGGGAGAGAGAATGAGAGAAAGTGTGTGGGAGAGAGACAGAGAATGTGAGACAGAAACAGACTGAGAGAGAGAATGAGAGAAAGTGCGAGGGAGAGACACAGAAACAGACAGAGAGAGAAACAGAGGGAGAACAGGGCAAGAGAGGAAAAATGAGAAAGCACTCTCCAGAACTAATGGAGGACACTGCAGAACAGGGAGAGGCCTACAGATATGCAAAAGTGTTTCCTCATACTGGGAGAAAAGAAAAAGTTGTGTTATTTATACAAAATGTAGTTTCCCACACAGTCACATGGAGGCCATTACGGCTCCCTGGGGCACTCACAGTTTCCTAAGGGCCTTCAGTGTGTGGGTGATCAGGTGGTCCCGTGCCAGTCTGCCATGGCTCTGCCTCCGGCTCATATCCCACGATGCATTGCTGTCACCTTGCCTTGCTCTCACAGGAACATGTGGGCTAGCAAGAAACAAAAAAAACTCCCTTAAAATCAAGACCATTACATGACTTTATGTGCTGGTCTCGGTCTCCAGCCTCTATCCCAAGATATCAGTGCTGATACTTTTTATGTAAACTCTGATTTTTTTGTGCTGGCTCTGAACTCTATAAACCTGGCAAGGGCAGCAGAGTAATAAATCTGCACACTTTCTGAAACACACTTTGTGTTTTCCAGTTTGATATGGATTCCAACCGAAAAGCCCTTTCAAAGCTGCCCCCTGAGAGTCTGCCCTGTTATTAAATGTTACTTGCTGGCTTCAAAAAAAAAACAGAAGCAGTGAGCAGTGACACAGTAGTTCATGGAACTAGTTGGAAACACCTGCTTAGTTGCTCGGCAACATCACGCACATGATAGTTAGGTCACATCTATGCGTAATACACCCATTACCTAAGTCATGGCACGTGGGAAATCATCTTAGGAGAAAGTAATAAAATTTAATTTGCCAGCAAAAATACTCGGTTACTTTCGGTGATGCAACAATTTTGGGACCCAGGTCATTCTGCAGTACCATTGTCAAGCTGCGGGATGTGACACATCAGCTGAAAACCAATCAAGATCAGTTTATTGGACCTTTCAGTCTCCGCCCACCTGGTGAGGAAATGGCTGCTCTCTCACACGTTGTTTTTAAACACGGAGACGAGCGTGCCTGGAGGTTTCTATAGATCTGAGTCTGTGTTCTGTGGCTTCTCTTTGAGGGTTCTGGACAGCAGCTGATTCTCATTGGATAACATTTCAAAAGACTCTTAATAAATCATAAATTCAATGTCATGTTCAGAGAATTTGAGCTCATTTTTTGGATGAGAAGATCTTCACTGATAAGCCTGGTTTCAACAATCACAGAGGAATCATCACTGAAAAATGTATGTGCTTTATCTTTTCCTTTCAGCTCAATGTAATTAGGGCCTACAGAGACACCCCAGACGAAAATCAAAGCCGATTTCCACTGTCATCTTCACTGGCAAAGGTGAGCAGTATAAATAAGACACAGAAAATATGACCTTGGGATTACGTGGTTCTATCTGTGAAAATTATACAAACCACAAATGAATTGCACCACATTGCAAGAAAGATATTGAGGCTCTTAAAAATGTACAAAGAAGGACAACTAAATTGGTTCCAGGCATGAAACTCGGAGTTAAGAGGAAAGACTCGGGACAGTTAACCTATTCAGGCTTAGGGAGACCAGAGAGAGATTTCCTCACGGTTTTTTGAATTCATAAAAGGATTTAACAAGGTTTCAGGTTGAGTTCTGTCCCTATGTTTTATAATATGAAAGTCTTTTCAGACGCTGCATCAAAGCACCGTTTCAGTTCTGTATTTCAGCGTTACTTCACAGTGTGTTCACCATGATGACCCAAGAAGGCAAGATACCTGAGTATGAAAGGAGAGTGCAGTTCAGATCACCCAAAAATAGGTCTGTCCTTCGTATATCCAGCCAAATAGCCACAGTACTGAAGGCATTGAACAGCTTTTCACAGACATTTTTCTCTGTAAATTGTGAAGGAGAGACCTCTTACAGATAAAACCTTATCATTTTAAAATGGCCATTTGGGTTCAGTTCAACACTGAAACCTTAAAAAAAAGATGGAGAAATTCATGCCATTTTCAATACCTCATATCTATTTTGATGATAAGGCATTAAACTACACAAATTTTCCAGTTATTTTATTTCTCTGGCTGTAATATTGAACGTGGCATCCTCGGGGACACGGTGAGAGACACCTTTCCCTAATTACGCTGGAATGCAGCTGTTGTTTTCCTTAAAACCAGTGAAAGCTGCCCTCACCGGTGCGCCAGTCACGCAAAGTCACCCCTAAGTAAAAGGACAACGCCCGCATAATTGGTTAGGGTCCGCATTTTCCGGGCACATTCCTCGGTGTCCAGTATCCCGAGACACACGACCTGATGTATTTTTTGGTTGTTTTCTTTATTTTTCTTTTCTTTTAGGTAGGAAAGGTGGAGTGTAATAAATGTAAGTAGGTGCAGATCGTTATGGTGACCCCCAGGACTCTGTAAACGGACGCTCCACTAGGCGAATGGATAAAGTTTCGGCATTCAAAAAGGAATGAAAACAAAGGCCTGATGAGTCTATGTGGGGGGCGGGGGGGGGGGCGATCTCTCATTGATTCGGTGTGTACACAAAAGCCTCGAGCCCCCTGTCCGCCCTCTCACCCAGAACAACAACACAAGGTGGCCCCGTACCTGTCTCCATGACTTTATTAAGGAGGTAATTTCGCTGGGCTCTTGGCATTTCAAATAAGCTGTGAATCACTTCCTCCAGTCAGGCCTCTCTGACCACCCCTGCAGTGTACAGATCTATATTCAAGCCAATTAAAGTGTTGACTCATACGTCAAACCCACCCAAGCATTCATTTTTACACTGTATTAAAGTTTTTTTTGTTTTAAATACAGAAAACATTATGCAAGTTAGTTTACTGTTGGTTGTGTTTTTAGAGAAAGATAGGCAAATCTGGTCAGTGTCGTCAGACTCACTGAGCCCCTCATACAGTCATTGCTATTTGCTGGATTTAATCTAATCTCAAGTGTCACTTAAAATTAACAAAGGAGAAGAATGACACAACAGGAAATATACTATATGAGTAAACCGAACATAGAGATGAGGGAATTTGGAACAGTCAGGCAAACAAATATACAGACAAACAGTCACATAAACAGATAAACAGACAAACATACAGAAATAGGTAGATCAAAAGACAGACAGACAGACAGACAGATATAAAGATAGATGACTGTTAGTGATTCACATTCACAGCACAGCATGCCTCTAGTTAGATTCCATCTCTGTAATTATTGTTTGTTCCCGGTAGACCAAGTATTGTTTGCATTACTTGCAAATTGACTGATTGCATAAGTGCACAGGGGTTTTAGTTAGCACAGCCACCTAATGGGAGAGGGCTGGACAATAAGGGTCAGCTCTCAGCCTGACAGAGTAATTGTATTAATAGTGAGAATAGGGGGGGCCAGCAAGCGCAAGGATGAATTTTGCTTCAGCACACACTGGAAACTAGCAGAGGGTGTCTTTATGAAGTGCGTCTGTCCTCAGAAATGAATGGACCAGCCTCCTTCACCCACTCTCCACCCAACAGGGCCTGAGGTCAGGGGAAAAAGGACCCACCAGCCCAGTCGCTAATGTACACATTTACACACGCACACCCGCGCGGCCACATGCACGCACGCAGAAGCACATTCACAAGCATATACACATACCCATCCCCACACAGTGATCATGCACACAAACACACTCTCATTAACACTCGCACAAACACCGGCACGGCCACATAATCACACGCAAAAGCACATACACACACATATACACATACGCACCCCCACACAGTGATCATGCACACACACACACACACACACACACACACACACAAACACTCACACACACACGCACACATGAATATTCACGTACATACCCGCACACATACAAAGAAACATAGAAAAAACATGCACAGATAATCACACATGGACAGAAACACAGAAGAACACACACAAAGAAACACAGAGGAATGCACACACACAAAGAAACACAGAGGGATGCACACACACACACAAAGAAACACAGAGGAATGCACACACACACATACACACACACACACACACACAAAGAAACATAGAGGAATGCACACACACACATACACACACACACAAAGAAACACAGAGGAATGCACACACACACACACACAAAGAAACATAGAAGAACACAAACACACACACAAAGAAACACACACATACAAACACATACATGAAGAAACACAGAGGGCACACACACACACATAAACACACACACACATACTAACTCATCTCAGTTTTACATCCTGACAGTGAAAAGTTGAAAAGTTCACCGCAAGCACACACACACATCGGTCTGCGCTGTGATCACCTTGACAACGACAGCTCTCTCTGCACGACACATATTTCATTTACCAAATCAGATAACAAGCAAATACAACAGCTGAAACAGCCGAGCCACTGTTTAACCAATGTGTTATGACTCTTCAGAAGAATAACTGTGGATATTGACTACCATGTCAAGACGCATGTGTGTCTGCGGGCGCTTCTACACACGGCCTGGCTTAATAGCGCAGCCACCGTAGCATGGATTACAAGCTTATACATTACCACTTACATGCCACCTCATAAGGTGGAAAATATGGGCAGACGTATCAAACCAAAGCACTTTCTTTTATTAGCGAGCGTGTCAGCCATGAAAGGCTTGTCGCTGCCATCTACTGGCCACTATAGGAAGTACAGGTGGTGTGAGGCTGAAGTTATGAGCAAGTTTTTAGCCTCCCGTAAAATTCAGGCAAGAGTTCGATGCCACTAATAAACCATTGCTCCTAACTTTGTTTTCAGCTAATGAGCTAACGCCTCGTCATATTTGCAGACTCTTAGGACTAGGGGAGCAAACATTAAAAAAAAAAAAAAAACCCTTTATCAAAAGTGACGGGGCCTTCATTTTTCCTCCTCATATCCAAGGTTTGGGGATGTGAAACTGAATATGCAGACAATTATCTGCAAGTCACCCAACACAAGACAACCAGTTAAGTGTATTCATCGTGTAACAATTAGGGTATACAGTATCATGCTTTTTTTGAAACTGGAAACCAAAACACTATATAAACTCGTTTTATAGGAAGCAGGCCACAAGATATGAGGCCTTGTACGGATATGAACTGGATTTGGACACTTCATGTGCAGGTACGTACAGGCAGTCTTTCACAGCCTGTAGGGGCCAGCAGGGGTCGCTAGAGGGTGAAACGACATGGAGGTCATGCTTGGCGGACTGCAGCACATTTCTCAACGAGATGTGATTTAATCAACATCACTGCTACCACAGCAACTCTTCTTACTAGGGGTGTATTCAGCTCGACCGGGGTTGTCAACCTTACTGCAGGGTACCCTAGTTTACATTTTGTCTGTAAATTCAGCTCCCAATTCAGACCCAAAATTACAAAGCATGCTCCTGGCTACTACACTGTCAGAAAAATGGTTCATTAGGGTTCTATATAAAACATAAAGGTTATATATAGAACCACGTATCCTTTGTGTGTACTACACATGAACTAGCTACTAACAAATACTATTAACGCGAAAGTTCGCTAACAAGATTTTCCATGCCTCATGCTTGAACACTGAGAGCCGCGTGTGGGTGCTGGATGGTGGAGGAGGTGGAGGGGGTAAAGAGAGGGGCTTTTTGCCCCTTTATCCATCCTGATTTATTAGGACATCAATTCTCACATTTGGTCACCGAATTCCGAATGGTGAAGTACCAGACTGGCTCGTTACTTACACTTTGCTGTGTGCCGGAAGCGGTATGCGTGGGATCACTTTCTTTGGCCGGAGGAACATCTTTTGATAGGAGCTCATGAAATGTTTGTGGGCCTCTTCTGTGGATTTTGAATCACTGGACCAGGAGAAGATTAAATATTAAAGATTATATGACACATTTTCTATGATCAGTCCAGTACAGGCTAATAAAACATAATTAATATGAAACAGAAATTACTTAGCAACACATATTATTATTATGATTATTATTATTATTGTTGTTGTTATCGTTATTGTTATCGTTATTGTTATTGTTGTTATTATTATTATTATTATTATTATTATTATTATTATTATTAACAGCAGTTAATTGCTCTGGGCCAATGATAACAAGCTCAAAGCGTTTGCACGTGCCGGTGGGTTTACTTTTGGTTGTTTTTCTGGCACAAGATCCGCTTACCGGTCTGTCGCGTCGCTGATACCGCACACAGTCTCCAGACTGGAGTAATCTATGCCAGTAATAATTCGATTACCTGAAACAATAAAGCAGATTAATGAAATGGACATTGGTCTAGACATGGGCGACATGGCTTTTGCAAACGAGGTACTTGTGTAATGTAAATGCACTTGCAAATGACTTGGTAATGTACCCACCTTAGGTCAACCACGACTATAACTAAACTGTTAGTTACATTAAGTCCTAGAGCTGCTATTTTTTCTTTACTTGTTTCATTGCTTTTTCGGGTTTGTTTGATAAACTGAACTGAATAAAGCATAAAATATGCACGGACCTTCCCACGGTGCTCGCATTTGGCTTGTACCCAAAACAGTAGCGACCAAGCTGCGTACCGATTTCTCAACCAGGCAACAATTCATTTCAGTCTTGCGACGTTTGAATCGGCCTGGCGGTCAATGGTTCTGGATAAGCGAAAACTTAAAAGATCTAAACATATCGATAGATCAGTTGACTCTTCCATAGTTATCACGATATTTCTGAGGTTTTACATACCATCACACTGCAGAGCAAGAGCGTTGGTTGGAGGAGGCATTATTTAATTATGAGAATAACATCTACTATGCAAAAATAAATAAAGATGAACTTCACTTGTGCAGGGCGCCTCAGTTAACCGGATACTGTCTCCCTTCCCTGAACTGAAAAGGCTTCACTGACGCACGTGTTTTGGAAGGCTTCCTTTCGCCATGGCAACAGACAGGGTCAGTACTCGCGACACACAACTGTTCAGGCATTGTTTCTGAGCCGGGCAATGTTGCCGAGGTGCAGCGGAACACTGCGGAACACGCAGTCTACAACACCGCAAAACCGACTTCACGCGAGACGCTCACCGTGTACATCTCAAGAACATTTATTAACATGGGAACACAGTTAATTTGCGATGCAGTTAATAAACTAAATGAAAGGAGCTGATAAGCTATTTGTTTTGGGTTAAAATGATGGTTTATCAAACATTTTAAATACAGGGATTTTATTGGTAGGCAAGTAAAGCCCGATAGGATTAAAGTGCATGCTTTAAAATATGTTTTGCAGTACATGCACACATGCATATATAAAAGTAAAGCCATATATTTAACCTATTTTATCTGATGCATGATTTGAATTAGTGGCTCGGAGCGCGGCCTACATAGAGGAGAGTGCATGGCTGCTAAGGAGTTCACAATTATATGCAGAAAAAAGCTGAGTAGCTGTTGGCTTACTCAGCCTGAAAGAGCACAGCGCTAATCCTCCCACCAGGGCCCAAAGACTGCGGGTTAATTAACTGAGTGGTCTCCTCCTGCCCGCGTTCAGCCAGGCAGCAGCAGAGAGAAAGAGTGTGCATAAATAATAATGTTGAGATTTGTGTTACACTCATTGTGGGTTTTGTTATGTAAATTAGTTGCTATTTATTTTATGTCATCCTTTGCAATGTTTGAGTGTGCAAGTCTTGCTTTGGCAATATTGTATATGGTTGTCATCCTGCAAATAAAGCAAAACTGGATTGCATCAAATAAATAGAGAGAGAGGGAGTGTGTGTGTGTGTGTGTGTGTGTGAGAGAGAGAGAGAGAGAGCGAGAGAGAGAGAGAGAGAGAGAGAGAGAGAGAGAGAGAGGAAGCAATCCAGCGTTTTTTAAGAAGATGAAATTGGTGAAATGTGAAGACTATGTCCCTCTACAGCTCACCCATGAGCACCATCATGTCAGTGATGCTTTATGAAGTCACAGCTTTCATTTGATGAGCCGCACATACAATTACAGCTTACAATTATGGGGGGGGGGAGGGTGCACCCATTGGGCCGTCCCCCCTGTTAAAAATTAACAAATCACCTACAGCACTCAATCCTGTATAATCAGGTACATGGGTCCTGCCAGCCTGTTAAATGTGCTCTAGAGAGCTCTGGTTTAGTGGTTTGGTCTTCACCAGGTGTGAAAGGGGTTATGAGCTGCATAAAAGTTTATTTTTTAAATGTTATTAAGGTGTTTGTTGTCATCATGAGGGACAGAGAGAGAGAGAGACAGACAGACAAGGGGAAATGAATTAGAATTTGATGGAGAAATCTCATCACTGGAGGAATGAATTGTTTTCAGATTTAGTGGAGAATTTAGATAGGCAAATGCATGAATTTGATGGAAATGAATATGACAGATATCCTAAAATGTGGGTGAGAAGGACCAAGATAAGTTCAATTTGATAGAGTGATATCTTAATTGTTTGTGACTGAATGAAAGGGAGAGAAAAGAAATTGAGTTGGCAGAAAAGTATTTTAATTGTTTGAGAGTGAGAAGGAACAAGATAAATTTGACAGAATGATTTTTTAATTGTATTTGAGTGAACAAAAGAGAGAGAAAAGGAACTTGGAATTGACAGGGTGATATTTTAATTGTTTGAGAATGAAGAGGAGATGATTTTGGAATTTGACAGAGAGATTTTAATTGTTTGCAGACAAGAGGGATAAGTGAGGTGGGAGCATTGCGTAACCAGACAGCTCTCCTCCCTGCAGCCTGGCTAACTGTGGTTAAAAACGAGAGGGACAGGGTGGCACAGGGACACAAACAAACGCACCTGAATGGCCATCTGAGCACCGTCACAGGTGCAAAGGATTCAAAAATCCACCAGAAAAATGAAAATGCAATGTTTGTTGACCAATAACCATGTAACCAAGCAAATCAAACAAAAAAAATGAACAGTAAAATTTTGCAGCGGTAATGTATTTATTATTTTATGAGGGTATAACTGGGATTGTATTTTATCTGTATCAGAGCATAATAAATTGATAGGAAGTCACTTCAAGCAGTAAAATGCTTTTTAAAAACTGCATAGTGCTCCCAAAATGACTCATTTAAAAAAATACTATGACAATTTCCATAAGAAGCAAAATCAGCAGTAAAACAGTTTAGCCAAATACCTGGTGAGCTAATTAACTAGCAAGCAAGCTGGCTCATGCATCTGGCCATTTTGCTGTCTAGCCAAGACAGGAGTGCGCTTTTGTCGGTTTATCTTTCATAATGGGAAAACGTGCGAAAACGTGAGAATATGGTAAAGCTGAATGAAGGACCATGGTCATATGAGAGAACTGGAGGGGGGAAGGTATTTAACGCGACACCACTGGGGGGTTCAGTGTGGGAAAGGAGACCCATAAGGAGGGGGTGTTTCTGGTGGGTATTAGCGGGGCTAAAAGCACTAATTGAATCAGCTCCTCGGGTCATGGGGATGGGCCTGTGACTGGAGGGCTGAAGGGGATAAACCTCCGGAGGGTGGGGAAGGGGTGGTGTGGTCTTACACTGTAGTCACTGCTGGTCACGTCCTCCATCAGGGAGCTTGCCAGACATGTTCGACAAGCTGAAGAAGGCCCTTGGGCCGCCCAGAATAGCCCAGAACCCAGGCAGCCCGGGTCCGGCTCCGGCTCCGGCTCCGGCTCCGGCTCCGGCTCCGGCTCCGGCTCCGGCTACGGCACCAGCACCAGCACCGGCACCGGCACAAGCTCCACCACCAGCTCCCGCACCGGCACCGGCTCCTGACCCCACCCCTGCCCCTGCTGCTGCATCTGCGGCTGACCCTGCACCTGCCCAGGTACGACACCCATCTCCTTTTCCCTTTTTTAAATCTTCCTCTGATGTATGGCTTTAATTTTGCATCGTGGCTATAAATTTGATTCCAGATATGAAAAGGAGAACACGGTTTCAGATTCCCTGACACAGTCACTGTCTGCTTTCCTCATTAAAGGGAGAAAGAGTATATGATTTTTGATGTGTCTACTCATAAAAATATAAATATGCTGAGAGACATAAGGTAAGAAAACTACAAATGTGGTTGACTGTTCCAATGTTCTTTGAAGTTTGTCCCTCTATTCCTCTTTAACCCTCCTTAAAGGAGTTAAAGTTTTTATGAACTAACACCCAAGATATACTATTTCAGTGCATTTGCTGGTTTTGTTGTTTGGCTTTGCTTCAGTGGATCTCTTTCTGGATCTCTACTACCCAGGCAGTGGAATGGAAGAATGTGCTGTAGGACTTGTGTGGGGTGGCCACCTGTCTGTCCATGACTGTGTGTGACATGAGTCTGGGACTCAAAATAAGCTTTGTGTTTGTGTTGTGGAGGAGACAGGAAAATAAAGTGAAATTAGGGAAACATGAGGCCAAATCCAGACAAGCTGTATGCCTGTGGCTAGAGTCCTACCTTCACACCAACATGTCTGAAGGTTCGAGAGGGGCCTCCCACAAGTCTTTGCTTAACCAGTCACGTTAAAGGAAATTTCCTACATACTCTAAAAATACTCATTTTCATCTGATCTAAGGCTTGCATCAACAGGGTCAGGGGTCCTTTTTTGTCCTAACTAAAAACTAAAACTCCAACAAGTCCGTAAGTGCGTGCCACTATAATTTTTCCAAACTACGTCGTTAGGTGGCCGCTGAGCCGGTAACAGAGTGCTTCCCCTGATGCAGGTGATTGCCCGTTATTGCCCTTTTTCACTGGAATGGAGACAGCAGCCTGCACACGGAGGACGAGTTAGGGGCAAATTCATGAGCTTATCAGAGGGGTTTTATTTATTTGCCTCCCTGTGTTCCTGAGAACCCGACTCTGACTGTTTTAGCTGTCACATTTAAGTACGTTTAAGTAGGCTGTGTCCTCTCCAATTGGGGTTTTTATTTATTTATTTATTTTTTAAAGGCGAAACATGCATTGTCATTTTCATTATTACAGTTCAAGAAAAATAAATAAATTCAATAATGTGAATGACTACTTGCTGAGTAGGGTTCTTTTACGGCGGTTTTATTTCTCCTAGTTGTGACGAGTGCTAATGTTTCCCCAGGGAGAAAAGCCTGCAGAGAAAAAAGATGAAACCAAGAAAGCAGAAGAAGCCAAACCCGCAGGTAAGCCTCTGTCCCAGGTGCCTAAAGATGAGTGGCTGAGTCAGACTGTGAGGTCATCATATCTGACTGGGACACTCACAGTACGCTGTTTGGTTTTACCTGCTCACCAGATGCAGAAGGCCCACCTGAGATTTTTTTGAGAGGCCACAAACGATCAACCTGAGTGTTTTCCCATTTTTTTATACGTCGGCACGAATTAAATAAAACTATAAACTATAAATGAGATAAAACTATGTTTTAATGTGAGATCATTTCAAGTAACTCTTAAAACATGGTTGGAACAAAGTATGAAGCTTGAATGATCAGAAAGAACCCCTGTTAAGACGCACTCAACCATCTTTTTTTTTTTTTTTTTTTTTTTTTTTTTTTTAGCATTTTGTCTTCAGTTGTCTTTTTAAATGTGGGATGTTGTTTTGTTGTCTTGTGTATTTCTTGTGAAGACCACAATGGAAATAAGCCTTATCGGCTTTATTGTGTAAATCCTTGATGATTTTAAATGTATGTGATCGCTGCTTTAGAGCAGGATTATATGTATTTTTGATCATCATCATCGTTATTTGCTTGCCCGAGCCAGATTACTACCCCGTTACAGCTATAAGACTTTATGCCAAAGGTGTTAGAGCTGAAAAGTATAGAGGAAACACATTTTAGGAACTGGGAATGTTTGTCATGAGATGGTCTTAGCTCATCTCTGTCCAGTGTTTATTTTTGATCAGCAATTACTAATGCATGAAGCTTAGGATGTATTTAATTATGGATAAGAACACCTTTATGCGAACTGTTTTAGCAACAGAAACTGCTGTGCTGAAATTCCATTTGCAGTGAATGTTCGCAACGGCTTCTGATTGTGCAGTTGTGTATGAAAACTCAATTGTGCAAAAAAGTTTTTAATCCTCACAAATATGGCTGCCAGCGACTATCAGTGCTTTGTGGAATGAAACAGTGCAAAACAATCAGAAAACATTCATTCAGTTGAGATCCCATTTTTGATTTGCAGTTTTGTTTTTCACCCTAGTTACCATAGACTCGTTTTTGAAGTTACCTGTTAGCTGTGTATGAATGATTCCAAGGCAACAGCACCTCCTACTGGTGTGTCTGTGCAGGTCCTGCCCCGGCAGCTCCCACAGCCCCTGCACCTGACACTAAGAAGCCCGAAGAAAAGCCAGGTGACCCCGCCAACAAACCGGCAGACGGCTCTGAAGGGTGAGACAGCATGCTCTGTGCCTACAAGACCATTTGGCACCTAGTGGCACTCTGATAGATGTGTTTTGCACCTCTAAGACTATGTGGCTCTGTATAGCACCCTCTGTTTGTCTTTTAATTTTGTTTCTGCTGGACAAGCATGCTCAGTCATAGCCCTGGAGACTCAAAGTGTCAGAGTATGACAACTGCACTAAGCTACTGTTACATCTCAATATGGTGTGGAAGTGTCTGAGGCATGAGTGTAAGAGAAATTGGCTGGGACCCAATGAAATGAATGCAGTCTCATATGAAATATAGTAAAAACTGACTTTAGTCTTAACTATTTTTTATCTTTATTTAGTGTATGAAAAGAATACACTGGAAAGATCACACCCATAAAGCTGCATGTTTGCTTCTCTCCAATGAAATAGAAAATCAAAAAATGGTGCCGTAATGCAAGATTTGCATTGATGCTTTGAATGACTGGCATATGCCTTTAAATGCATTTAAATGCTCATCTGAATTTGGTCCCAGCCATTGTTTATGTGAGGCAGTGGCCAACCGCACACCTGTCCTGGCACACGTTACGCAGTTGTTTTCTCTGCTGATTTGGACGGGCGAAAACGTAGACTGGCCAAAGAGTCTACCTCCCTGTATGGGGAAAACTGAGATTACAGCAGAGAAGCCAAAAGAAGATTACAGGATTTGCAGTATTTGTGTCTTAAGAGGATCACGGGAGCTCCCTGATGCTAAATCAATACAAAAATAAAAACAAAGGCAATACACATAGAGCAGCAGAGATCAATATTACTGTAGTGACAGATAACATACACAGAATATTCACTGGATGTGTGTCTGACATTAGCACATTGGCTGTCTCTCTGTCAGAGCAATAGTGATGGTGATTCTTTAGCATCTCCTGTCGTTTTTACAGTACAATACAACGGGTCCCAAACGTTACTACCACAAGACTCACCTAATGATCACAGATGTTTTCAGTTCACAGCTTCTGGTTAGAATGCATACTAAAATGTTATTACCACACATCAGAATCTACAGGGTGTGGACTGAATCTTTAGCATTGGATGTTACTGGTACAGTGGTTAATTGACTGGTTTGAGTGACAGTGGTTTGTGGGACTGATTCAGTAGAGGTACAAAATATGCTTCAGTCCAGCTATAAAAAGAAAACTATATATGGAGTATTTGCCCAGTTCCACATGCTCATCTTACACAATGTGAGTGAGGGGAGTGTATTTATATACCTCCTGGTGACTTTTGAAACGTCTGGCTCCTCGTTCATTAAAAGCGTCTTCTCCTCTGAGCTTGGACTGTTCCAGCTCTGCTTTTTTTGGGTCAGTCCTGGTGAAGTTACCTTGGAAAAGATCCCCTCAGTTAACTTGGGTTTTGGACAGTGTTTGACACACAGTGTTATAGGTGTGTGAATCTTCTGACTCACATCAACCCCTCTCATGATTCACTGAGTCCCACGGTGTGGGAATCACAGCTGTAAGGTGCACTAGAGCAGACAGGGCCGGTACCTGGCTTCTTATACACTGGTCCGATCATGAGGGAACAGCACAGAAACGTCCGGAGGGCACAGAAGCAGATTTTCCTCTTTGTTTTTTTTATCCTTTGTAATAAAGGGGTAATAAAAAATGTTCAGGGAATGAGCACTGACGGAGAGAGCAAGAGAGAGAGAGTTTTTGGTTACTGATAAAAACGACAAAGGTTGACAGGCCTGTCTGCTCACCGGGGACGGCCTGCACTCCCACAGTAGTGAGGGAGCAGAGGAAGCAGAGTTACACTTCCTCATAAGCGGGGAGGAATACACTGCAGTTCAAGCACAACATTAACCAAAATGTCTCTCGCCAAGCTTAATAAAAAGGGGTTTGAACATGAATTTGAGGGAAAGAGAGACAGAAGGAGAACTGATTTCCTGCTGCCCACCTCCCCTACCTCAGGAAGGCCAAGCCCCCCCCTCCGCCCCGCCCCATTGTGGTGAACAGATACACCGACGACCACCTGCGTGAGGTCGTCAAGCGCATGAGGGAGAGGACGGAGCTGTACAAGGAGAAGGTCAACGACCCCACCGCCTCCTCCCCTGAGCCAAGCCCCCCTGTCAGTAAGTCTCACACACACACACACACACACACACACTCACACACACACACACACACACACACACACACACACACTCACGCTCACACACTCACACACACACACACACACACACACACACTCACACACACACACACACACACACACACACACACACACTCACACATTCACACGCACTCACACACACACACGCTAACACACACACTCACACACTCACACTCACACACACACACACACTCACACACACACTCTCACACTCACACACACACACACACACTCACTCACTCACTCACTCACTCACTCACTCACTCACACACACACACACACACACAAACGAACACGCACATCTGACTACGGTTCAGGTCATATCCAGTAAGACCAATCAGAGTTCAAGTGCTTAAAATCTATTACAGTTTTTCAGGCTTACAATATCATTCATATTTTTCCCTTTTCCTTTAACAATCCAGCCCCCGTCCTGAGAAAGTGCGACTGGATAAAGAAACAGGAAGAGGAGCGGCTCAAGAAGGAGGAGGAAGAGAAGAAAAAAAAGGAGGAGGAAGCTAAAAAGGCAGCAGAGAAAAAGGAGAAAAAAGATGACAAAAAAGATGAAAAAAAAGACGAGAAGAAGAAAGAGGAGAGTAAGGAGGGGGCGGAGGGTGAGAAGGCGGGCAGCTCATTCTGCCCGTCCATCAGCTGTGCCTTTCTGGACATCCTGCTGAAGCCGGTGGAGGACGCTCTGGATAAAGTTGTGGGGAAATCCTTTGATCCTTACACAGGTGAGTCACACCTGCACCCCCAGCGTTTCTGTCCCCCTCTCTTTTTCTCTCTTTTCGTTTCTCATGCTTCCACCTGCTCTCTCTATCTCACTCATTCAATCACTTTCCCCTCCTCTCTCTATCTTTCCCCCCGCCCCCTCAATAATTTAATACTATTCAATTTAATGTTCCTTACCAAAATGAAATTCTGAGGGTACTACTAAATCATAACAGGATTATGGGAAAGTAACAACGTAAATGTAACAACATTTCAAATATTTCAATTCAGAGATTTTAGTTTTGAAGAAGAAGTAATAATTGTACAAGTAAACTGTAACATATACTTCTTCAGACATTTCATTTTGGAATTTCAGACCACGTATATCTCCTGGTTCAGCTTGGTCACCCTTGCCTTCAATCTCTGTCTCCATTTTCTTCCTCTTTTAATCTTTCTGTCATTCTCTTCAATCCCCTCTGTCTGTCTGCGCAGACCGCAGGTATATCTCCTGGCTCAGCGTGGTCACCCTGGCCTTCAACTACAACGCCTGGCTGATCCCTGCCCGGATGTCCTTTCCCTACCATACCGCCTACAGCATCCCCTTCTGGATCTTCTTCGACTTCTTGTGTGACTTCATCTACTTTGTCGACATCATTGCCTTCCGGCCCCGCCTCCAGTTCGTCAAGGGAGGTGATGTCATCGTGAGTATGCTGGATCTTGTCTAAAATCAGCAAACAAATCAGCATAATGATATGTAGTCAAGCATGTTGACTGGTCTGAGGAGCTGGTCCTGCTGTAGACAAAAGCTTCTGGGTGTGTGTGTGCACACGCATGTGTTTTTATACATTATGCTCATAAGTGCTATTTGCTAGGTGCAGTGGTCAATCTTAGGAAGGGAGCGCTGCCGTCATACAAATAAAGTATTAAAGCTAAATGAAGTTATGATTATTTAGACTGTAACTTGTGCAAACTGCGCTATTGTTTGATTAGACTGAACACAAGTTTAAAAATATGCTTATCTTTTCAGAAAAACGTTATTAAGCCCAACATTTCTATTAAAATCTAAGCACAACATTTCAGCTAAGAAGGCCATCAACACTGTTGAAAAAAATGTTTGACAGTAATCACTACCGAAAAGCAACAGAGTGGCTTGAGCACATAGATATACCCCAAATTAGCAGAATTTTGAAAAGCAATTGAACAGCTTTTTAGCAGATCACTGCTGGAATAAAATCTTCAAAATTTCATTTAATATTCAGCTGAAAATGTGAGATTTTGACAGTGGGTGAGAGAGAGAGAAAGACAGTAAGGGAGAGATACAAAAGAGAGAGTACCAACAATGTTTTTTTTCTTTCAGAGTGACAGGATTTTAACCAAGAAGAATTACAGAGACTCTGCAGTATTTAAGGTACAGAAATACATGTATAACGGTTTATATTCATACTGTACAGCTCGTATCATCATGCTTCATTCCTCTCACAATTTTCCTCTCATCCTGACTTTATTTCTCCCATGTTTAGACAGACCTGCTCACTATCATACCCTTTGACCTGCTGTGTCTGAAGTTCGGGTTCAACTCCTTTTTCAGGGTCAACCGCCTGATGAAGGTGAGTGTCAGAGAGCCAGACAGTGCACATGTGTGAGTCAGTCAGTTACTAATCAGAGCGTAAACGACCAAATCCCAAGATACCTTAAGATACTGGTCTTAAGGTACAGGTTTTAAGATACAGTTCTTAAGATACTGGTCTTAAGATACAGTTCTTAAGGTACCGGTTTTAAGATACAGTTCTTAAGATACTGGTCTTAAGATACTGGTCTTAAGGTACAGGTTTTAAGATACAGTTCTTAAGATACTGGTCTTAAGGTACAGGTTTTAAGATACAGTTCTTAAGATACTGTTCTTAAGGTACAGGTTTTAAGATACAGTTCTTAAGATACTGTTCTTAAGGTACAGGTTTTAAGATACAGTTCTTAAGATACTGTTCTTAAGGTACAGGTTTTAAGATACAGTTCTTAAGATACTGGTCTTAAGGTACAGGTTTTAAGATACAGTTCTTAAGATACTGGTCTTAAGATACTGGTCTTGAGATACTGGTCTTAAGATACTGGTCTTAAGATACTGGTTTTAAGATACTGGTCTTGAGATACTGGTTTTAAGATACTGGTCTTGAGATACTGGTCTTACCGTCTGGTAACAGCACTTGCTATAGCAGTGATCACCACACCAGGGATGTGGGACCTTTCACATTGGTCACAGACTTTGGAACATTTTTGTTGGTCTATTTTCAATCAGCAGACAATTTGGCAATGGGTATCAGGTGTGTGGACATTAGCCAATCAATCAATCAACTGCAATCAAGCCCTGAAGTGCCGGAACACATCCAAAACCATCAGGACTGGAATTCCAGATCACTGTTCATAAGAATGTTACTGATGTTGTTATTGTTACTCTTCGAGATCACTGGTCATAAGAATGTTACTGATGTTGTTATTGTTACTCTTCGAGATCACTGTTCATAAGAATGTTACTGATGTTGTTATTGTTACTCTTCCAGATCACTGTTCATAAGAATGTTACTGATGTTGTTATTGTTACTCTTCCAGATCACTGACTTCAAATCATGAATTGCATTCTTTTTCCCCCAGATGTATGCATTCTTTGAGTTCAGTGACCGTTTGGAGAGTCTGATGACCAAAGCTTACATATGGAGGTATGGAGGAGGTTTGGACCACTGAGATGAGAGTTCAGTACAGTCTTGTTTTAATTATTGTTCTATGGGTTCAGACCACTGAAAGGGATGAAAAATTTATGGTGCTTTTTTAATATTGCACTATAGGTTTGGACCATTGAAACAGAACTCAGTATGGTGTATGTTGCACCATGAATTTGGACTGTAAAAATTCAGCTTTCATATAGCCATTGATTTCCTGAGATATCATCAGCAAGCACTGAACATTGTTAGAGATGTGAACGGGTCAAGCACTTCACTGTTTTGTTTTCTCAGAGTGATCCGAACCATCGGATACCTGATATTCATTCTACACATCAATGCCTGCATCTACTACGTCGCCTCAGCCTACGAGGGCATCGCATCCACCAAATGGGTTTACAGTGGCAAAGGCAACGCGTACGTAAACATCTCCAAATGACAGGACACTCACTAGAGGAAATGATCACCAGACACTTTCACCTTTGACATTAGCGAAGCTACATCATGGGTAAAACATAACTTTTCAGCAACACTATGTCACAGTTTCTTCTCATCTGTAAGATTACCTTACAGGATTTTATATTTTTGTTACACATTGCATTTCTCTAAACATTTTAAAGAATACTTTTTATGCATTTACATAACTTAATGTTTAGATTTGAGGGGCAAATTTTTTCACCTTTTTGAGTATCAATTTATATAATTGGCGTATATATTGATTTTTTGTACATATTTTTATGATAAATTTCATTTTTACTTTTGTCCTTTTGTTTTAAGATAATCATGTAGCTCATAGGCAGCAGGGGTTCATATTTTGACTGTTTTCAGTGTTTTTGTGCTGTTTTAGCTACCTGAGCAGTTTCCTCTATGCTGAGAAATCACTGCTGATGATCGCAGAGCTGCCCACGCCTTGCACCATGTTCGGCCAAATCTTTCAGATGACAAACTACTTTTTTGGAGCTCTCTTTTTGTCCACAATTCTTGGGCAGGTACACAACTATCCATGTTGTATGTTTTTTTTTTTGTTTTTTTTTTTTAAGTTTCATTTTTTCATTTTATCTTTTTGTTTTTTTGCTGATGATCCGAGCATCAGATAACGCCGTTCATATACTATGCTGTGCTATGCTATGCTATGCTGTGCTTTGCTAACCTATGCTATGCTAAGCTAAGCTGTGCTATGATACGCTACACTAGCAGTTATTTCGCATCCTATACCCTTCTCATGTGGAACCTTTTTTTTCTTAACCTTTTTTTTCTTTCCGATTTTTTCTCTGCGTCCTAGCTTAAAATCAACCCAACTTATTGTTCTACTGCTAGCTAGCTTTTCTTGTCAGCTTTAGGAGGAGAGAGCCATATTTCCTCGATTGATCAGTTTCAATGTAATTAAAAAAAAAAAGTCATCATGCAGGTGTGATGTCAGAAAATAACATGGCTGAAGTCCTCCACAGTAGCGCTTCAGAATTCCTACTGGTCATTCTCAGTGTTTTTTCATTCTTCTTTTTTTACCATTTTTAATTTCTGTGTTTGTAATCTTTCTTTTTTTTCATAAAAATCATTTTTGTTTTTACTTAATCGCATAAATGTAATGGATTAAATCTACTTTAACAGTGTCTCTCAGTTTGTACTTAAGCAGGGTTGTACAGCTCACAGTATATTGCACTACCACAGCATTACAATACATTCATGTAGCAGGATGCAAGTGGGATACAGTAGGATCTAGTTCCTGCATGCTACATCTTTAAAATGAAAGAAGGAATTGCACATGGACCACAGAAATTGAATTGTCTCTCACTGCAGCTCAGATTAAGAATAGGAGTATGAGAAGGGAGGTGGAAATTTCCACCTTGCACTCCGATGTATTTATTCCACCCATGCACTTAAACAGAATGATTGTAATGAGATCTATTTTGTCAGGTAGGAGAGCTCATTAATGAAATTTGCTTTGTAAATAGTGGTGCTTCTTCTTTCTGCAGGCAGGAGTCTCCACTCCTGTTTGTATGTGTATGTTCGTGTTTGTGTATTGGTGCTGTGTAGGTAGGAGTGTGTAGGGAAGGGGTTGTACCCCTCCAATCCATGGCTTAACAGTTGGGGTTTCATGTAGATTTCCTCTTAGTTATTTACAGTGCTGTGGAGGAAGCAGTACAAATTGGAAAACTAATAACTAATAACTGTGTAACTCTTTCATGACCTCAGGATAGGTGTGTTGAGTCCAAGGTGTTAGGGGCAGGTATAGTTGTGTTATGTGCAGGTGCAGGTGTGTCTTAGGGGCAGCTGTAGTTGTGTTATGGGCAGGTGCATGTGTGTGTTAGGGGCAGGTGTAGGTGTATGGGGGGAGGTGCAGGTGTGTTTTAGGGGCAGGGCTAGGTGTTTGTTAGGGGCAGGTGTAGGTGTATGTGTGTCTTAGGGCAGATGTAGGTGTGTGTTAGGGGCAAGTGTAGTTGTGTTATGGGCAGGTGCAGGTGTGCGTTGTGTGAATCCAGGTATCATTTTTCCCGCAGGTACTTGCGCTGTTACTACTTTGCCGTTCGCACCCTGATCACCATCGGGGGCTTGCCCGAGCCCGTGACGGTGTTTGAGATCATCTTTCAGTTGTTGAACTATTTCACAGGTGTCTTTGTGTTCTCCAGCTTGATCGGACAGGTAGGAGCATGAAGCGGTAGCTGGATCACGGCAGAGGCCTACCATAGATGCAGAGAAAATGAGTTTTGTAGCAATCATTTACCCCTGGACTCTTTGGTCGTCTCTTTCCCTCGAGCAGCCACTCCCTATCTGTTGCTCTCTCTCTCTCTCTTTCTCTTGCTCTGTCATTTCCTCAAGAATCCACTCTCCAGTCCCTCTCTTTCGGTCTGTTTTTTTTCTCTTTGTATTTCTGTGTCTGTAGGTCAGGTACAAACAGTAGAGTCAGTACAGTAGGCAGAATAGATATATAGATGAGTCTGGAGACATCACAGACACAACAGGTGGCTGAAAAAGAGTAACTTTTCTTCAGTAATAACCTAGAAAGTTTAAATGCTATCTGTTGCTATTGGGTTGTCTGTTGTCATGCTGTGTTGCGTGAAAGACCATTCTAGAATGTGACAGCGAGGATTCTGGAACTTTTGTCTGACTGTTGCATTCCTTACGGTTCAACATCATGGGATAGGTTTGCCTGACTCCACATGACCTTTGACCCCTGGCTCTCTTCGCTCTGTCTCACAGATGAGAGACGTTATCGGGGCGGCTACCGCTGGGCAGACATATTTCCGTAGCTCCATGGACGGCACCGTGGCGTACATGATGGCAAACCGCATCCCCAAACTGGTCCAGCAAAGGGTGCGCACCTGGTACAACTACACCTGGGACTCCCAGAAGATGCTGGGTAAGGCCTGGTGATTCTTTAGATTCATTTGTGTCTTATTTACATCTTTACAATTTTATACTTTTATTTAATTGTCCTTATCTTTTAGTAATAGTTAATAGAATAGAAAATGCTCCTTCTATATGATCATTTCTGCAGTACATAGATGGACAACAGAGAGCTGAAGATCACACACAATAAGTGAAAAAAATAGAAAACCCCTGCTTTTCCAAGAGTGAGAAGATCTGATGTAATTGCTGAATGAAACAAATGGTAGTGTTTGAAATGCCCCATGCCCCCTCCCCCCTCCCCTTCCCTACACACGCACACAGACGAGTCAGAGCTGCTTGTGCAGATGCCCCTCGTCATGAGAACCGCCATCGCCGTGGATATCAACCTCGCCACCTTCCAGAAGATCGACCTGTTCAAGGTGAATGCCAAAGAACCTCCTCGGCACCAACACTTTTCTTAATGTCCTACTCCAGCCAAACGTACCTCCTGATTTGACTCAGAAATACTCATGGAATGGGAGTAGAGCGTGGTGACATAGGAGTTCATTAAACTAGTTGTAAATGGAACACTTCCATATTTGTTCATTAACTTTATGAACTGTATAGCTAAGTCATATCTGACAGCTTCTTTTCTGTGATATATTTCTACAACAGTTACTATCACTGAGGGCATACAAACTTAGCTCAGCCTCCCCCAGTAGTGTCATTATTTAAATGAGGTCTTTATCGAGTTGAGATCTTGGGATTATACAGTGTTTAACACGGAATAATGAAAGTGAACGCTGTGTTGAACAGAGACGAGGTGCAAAGTTAGTGCTGCCACAGCTTTCTCAGACAGAAGGAAACACATAATTCAGCGGCCGATTGGGTGATGATGCTGAACCACCCAATGGCCTGTGTGCAGGGCTCTGGGCTGAAACACCAATGGACAATATGTTTGTTGCAAGGCTTGAGCAAACAGGGCTGTTATTGGAGAGGACTTGAGTCCTCATGAATAATTAATGACCAGTGTCAGACACACACATGCTCAGCCACACACATTTTAATCTAAAAAAGGATGAATGCTATTATCTCATAATTGATAATTGTTTATTGTTATTTAATACAGTTGAGGCTTAGGTAACAACTTGTTTCAGTGCTATGAAAGCTGGATGACCATGTTGTTCCGACCTGTGATAACCAGGTGACCATGTTGTTTCAGGGCTGTGATAACCAGATGCTTGTGGACATGTTGCTGAGGCTCAAGTCTATTGTGTATTTACCTGGGGACTTTGTGTGCAAGAAGGTGAGGAAGTGGATCAGAATTATCTTGACATCAAATGACAATAATTTTAAAGGACACATTACTACACATTACACACTACTTTTTGATGTTTCAGGAAAGACGTAATGTAAACACTAAATAATAAATAAATAACTGCATAATTTTTAATTGTTTTTTTTTATTGTATTCTTGCTCATTTCTCAGTTAGTTTCTTGACTAAACAGACCTTCACTTTCTGGGTTTTACTTCTTATCGTCTTACTCTTCCTGATTTCGTCCCTTGGCTTCATAGTATTTCACTACTCAATGTCTGTTTCTTGGGTGTGTCGTCTCTCACTTCCTGTTTCCTTTTCCTTGGGTGTGGCTTCTCTGCTGCTGCCCTCCTTGACTCACATATTTCCTCTCCAGGGGGACATTGGGAAGGAGATGTATATTATCAAAGCCGGGGAGGTGCAGGTGATTGGGGGACCCGACAATAAGATCGTATTTGTGACGCTGAAGGCAGGATGCGTGTTTGGAGAGATCAGGTAAAGCAGGATGTGGTGTTCGTATTTGGGAAGTGACATATAAAACACATAAAACTGTGCGAATACAGATCTGCTTTGTCAGTTATATCGGACATAAAATCTGTTTTACAATCAAAGTGCTGTAGACATATACATTAGTCATCATTTATTGGTTGAACATTTCTATAATTTTTACACATTTATGGAAGTTTTTACTGGACAAGCTCTGTTGACTTCTCTGTTGAACTTCTGCCATTCCATCTTTAGTAGAGTTTACAGATAACTTTGGTAACTGGAAGTATCAGAAGCAGCAGCTAGCCGCTGGCTGACACATCAGATGCTTGTATCATAATGGAGTGAGAAGTCAGACGAGTAAGGCTGCTGTCCATGTGTGTCGCTATCAGCCTGTTACAGTCTTCCAAAGATGGAGGCAACAGGAGGACGGCTAACGTGGCGGCCCACGGTTTCGCCAACCTCTTCGTGCTGGACAAGAAGGACCTCCAGGACATCCTGGTGCACTACCCCGAGGCCCAGAAGATACTGGCCAGGAAGGGCCGGTGAGTGATGCCAGTCTTTGTGTGGAGCATCTCTCAGCTATATGTATAGGGCAGCCATTGCTGTCGGGCCCCTGAGCAAGGCCCTCAACCTCAACACCACATTGCTTGCTTAGCCTAATCAACTGTAGCTTGCTTTGGATAAAAGCATCAGCTAAATGACTGTAACGTAGTATATCACATTCTACAGTTTTAAAAATAGGGTTTCACAGTAATCCAAGTGTGAAAGTTCACCTCCTCTTCCTCCTAGCTTGGTTAGCTTAGCAAGTTTGGTGAATTCCCAGGTCACCACTCTCTGCTTACATTTTATGAGTATTTCTTCCTGTAAAATCAGGACTTTTGGCCAATATGTCAGGAGTCTGGATCCCAGTCAGGGAGTAGCTGGTGTATATAAAGCATCCTGAAAAGACATGAATCAGCCCCTGTAAAAGGCTATATAACAGGGGATGGTAGTACAGCAGTGGAGAGGAGTAGCAGGTCCTGTCATGTGACTAGATGATTCAGATTTAATAAAGGGTTCTCAACCTCACAAACGGATAGTATAATAACTAATAGGTAGCTATTTATGAGATTCGTGCCATATTGCAACTAGGGAAAATGGTTTTGTTTTAAATATTTGAACCCTTTAGATGCCAATAAAGTCTGTCCAGAGTTTCAGACACATTTGCTCTTGACAAAGGCGTAATTAAGACAAAGACTTGGAATGCTGTTTGTCATTGAATGGTTCCGTACCTTCTATTCTTCTTCCTCATTAGGCAACTGATGAAGTCTAAAGCCCCCGCCGCAGCCGCGGCAGAAGCGAACAAGAAGACAGGAATGGCTTTGTTCGCCCCCAAACCCCCCACTCCGAAAATGCTCCGGGCCTTTGGACAGTTCAACAAAGCGGCCTTCATTGAGAAACTCAAGGTACCTGCCTGACTTTATTATTCAATGCAGAACCTCAAACAGGCTGACTGTCAGATTATGTAAAACAATAGGTCTTATGTACAATTAATCAACTAGCAGGAGCTAGCAAAGTTGAGTAGAGCTAAGAGCTTGCTGTAAGAGTACAAAGCTAGTTCCCTTGGCTGGGGACCTTGGTCTTTAGCTTACTGGGATAGCTGTATGTCTTGCTGTGCAAATCACACAGATAAAAGTCATTTTTAAACTGCTATTTTGGTTTTTCTTTTCGTGTTAGGAATGGGATTGTTTTCCCCTGTGCCATGTACTTGTATGCTGAATTTAGGCGGGAGTCATGTGAGAGCTGTTTATGTGTTCTTGCTTTAAGAGGTTCCCCTGATATGTCACATGACCCAGCCCATTTCTTTCTCTTTCAGCTGGCGTCAAGTGGAGACAAGCAATAAGTGAAATGCCGCTACACACCTCTTTTTTTTCGAGGAGATCTTTTTACTTAATTTTTCTATAAAATAAACAACAAAGAACTTGCTTGCACTTTACCAACCAGCTTAACAGATGTACTGTATAGTAACATGTTGAAGAAAATGTGATACCGTTACAATTATAAGTTGGTGAATTATTGAAGAACCCAAAAAGCCATCCCTTTGTATATGTGCAAGGATGATCCTAACTGAAGCGTGTTCTTTACATTTATAAATTATTCTTTATGTTCCTATGTATTTTTGAAATTTCTCAATGTAATATTTGTATTCTATGGACAAAAACCGATGTTATAGTGAGATGTCTGTAATAAGCTCTCTTGTTTGATAAAATTTCTGCAATTTAGACTGCAGTTACTTTTCACAGGTCCTGTGAGTTGCAAATGATAGTTTTTGTTAAAAATTTTTTTTTTTTTTGTATTTGTCAAGATCGACAGGCCTGCTGGCCAACCAGAAAACATCCTGTACTGTGCTAAGGTCTACAGTGCCTGTTGATGTGTGATATTGCCAGCTTTGTGCATGAGCAGGACAATTATGAGTTATTTAGCTGATACTTTTGCACTGGTTGTTGTTATATGTATAAATACGTTTGCTTGTTTTGAAACGATACAAAATAAAATGAAGGAAATCTAAACATTAATGGAAGAACAGTATATTATGTAGATCACACTTAACTAAAAAGGCTGAATCCATTTTTTGTTTCACTTCTGAATCAAAACAAGGTTTTGCACCTATTTGTGTGAAAGCCACAAAAACTCAAACATGGAAGTGAGTATTTAGGGAATGGTCTGAAGCAGTATTTGTTTTTCCTTATTTGTTTTTCCCTTCCCTGAAGGTTTATACTTGAAAATGACCTTGAATCATTTTCAAACCAAGTCTGACAAAGACTACAGTTCTGTGTTTTCTTTTACTTTTCATTTTTATGTTGTTTTGATTTTTGACACATGATGTTTCCACATATTTTCTTTAGAAAATTGAAATAAAGGCTTTCAGTTTGCCAAACATAATGAACATCACAGCATCACATCTTAGTCAGGCAATTCAGATGGAAAATTATGCAAATTTTGATAATTATTTTTTCTCTGCCTTGCCAATATAATTTCAAAGCCACTAAAGCAAGTGCAGTATGAAATATGTATTATTTATAATGCCAACCTGACAAAAACATTAAGTTTATAACAGGACCATATTAAAACTGCATAAAAATGATACACACACAGGATACAGGATTCACACAAAGCTGTTCCTTATTGGCTGCAGTGTGTCCTGATGGTGCCCCTTTTGGCCAATGGGGAGGAGCTCCCTGTGGGAATTAATGAGACTAAAGGTAATTAATTGCATCAGGGCTGTTTGTCAGGATCCTGAGGGCAGTCGCCTGACAGGAGCTGCGGGCTAAACGCGGGATAAACCCACATCTTCCCGCGGTGCAGACCCCGCCGACGTTCGTCAGCCATGTTCAGCAAGCTTAGGAGCCTCTTCAGACCCCCGGTGGCCCCTGACCCGGCTCCGGCCCCCACACCGGCCCCCACACCGGCCCCTGCACCTGCTCCAGCAAAGGTAAGAGCGAACCTGCAGGCCTCCAGCACTGAGATCTGGCTGTGACTAGAATCACTAAGTCAGTGATGTAAACTCTTGCTGCGACAGGGCTCCTATCTCTTTCTGTCTAATACTTTGGCATAGTTAACGCAGCTCAGTAAAGTGGTCATGTAGCAGAAGTGTCACACCATGGTCCAGCTAATGATTTTTGGTTCCTGGAACAGTACCAGATTGTTAAAATTCGTAAATTTGCCCAGTTCCCTAGCACAATTGTTGCCTGAAGTGTTTTTTTTTTTCTGTGGAACTCATTTGAAAAGTTGAAATGTTCTCGGACTGTTTGGGGAAACAGTATCTCACAGCGAAATATTAATCTAACTCCAGTCTTCTCCTGTCTTCTCAACACATTAAAACATGCTGTAATGTACGTTCTATTAAGGGGGCGTTGCTTTTCTAACTAGTTCTGTGAAGTTCTGTGTCACTCTATTCTGTAGTTTTATGAGTGTTACTTTAAAGGAACTCATGAAGTATTATATGCTCAAAGAAAGACCTTAAGAGGGCTGACTTGGTGGGATTCATATGAAAGACGTAACTGAGAGAATCTGCCGTACAGAAATTATGCAAAATTATTCAAAACAATATGCAGAATTATGAGGCGGATCAAAGCATTGTGTGACAGTACACACTCCTTTGAGTCACACTCAATGATTCATTATATATCCCAGCATCTTAGTTTCACATTTTGGTGCTTCAATTCAGTGCCTATTTCCCTTAATAAAAATGTGATTAATTTCCAGTTTTGTCCATTAGTGTGAATACTCAGCCAGAGCAAATGAAACTTTTATCTCTGCAGGAAGAGAAGCCGGCTGAAAAAGAAGAAGCAAAGAAAGAAGATGAGGCCAAGCCTGCTGGTATGTCAAGATGTATAACAGTTCCCAAAAATGTTTTTTTAAATATGTGCAAACTAACACTAACTTGAGTTAATGTTACCTAATGTCCCTTTCATTTCACATGACCATTAGACACAATACTGCCCTTAAAGAGCCAGCAACATCTCTGGTTTTTGTTGCAACCATAAAACTTGCAACCAGTTCAGACCCAGACAACTAGAAGTGCTGAGTCAACTGTGTATCCAACCTTTTTTAAAGAGTCCGTCAGTTTGGCTGAGTCAACCAGCACCATACAACTCCTATAGTGAGAGAATTCAGTCTCCAAACCTGCAAGGACTCCTCTTAACCATAATAATCACCAATATTATATCAGTAATGTTGAAACGGGGCTTGCCCCACAGTGGAGGTTAATTAGGAAGGTCTGTGCTGCGCATCTATGAGTAATGCTTGTGTGGCATGGGGATTGTGGGTAGTTTGAGCTGGTGAGGTCACAGATCCATCTGGCCTCGGTCTGTCACAATGGTAACTGCAAGCTCCTGTGAGTGTTATCCAATCACAACTCCTGTAGCATAGCTCTTTGTATGGAAGTATTTATATATTAGGCTGCGCAGGCTATTCCCCCCCCCCCCCCCCCCCATGTACACATACTCACACACTCACACACACACGCACACACACACACACACACACACACACAAACAGACTTGCTAATGCGCATGAACGCACGGACACACACAAACATCGAACACAATCATGCTCACACATACACTCGTTCACACACCCCACCCCCATCAGCCTTCAGTCCAGAAATAAACATTCGGAGTCTGGATTACCCATTTCAGCCAGTCTAAATGGGGAAAGCAAGCAAAGGCCAGTGAAGTTCAGGAACACGTACCAACTCTTTAACCTCGACAAACAATCAGTCCTGGTTAGCGTTCCCCATCCCATAGTTTCCCTACCAAAACCAACCTTCCCTGAATACATAATACCTCAGAGCTTTATATGGTCATTCTTCCTAAACTGTTATTATCACTGGTGTTGTACTTGTTGTTCCTGTTATCATTTTAATTATCATTTGAATCAGTGAGAGTTCATTATGTCATTATGTCAGCCATCTCCACTCTCCTGTCTACCCGTTGTACACCCTGCACCAGCCAGAAGCAGATGGGCTCCCCCTCTGAGCCAGGTTCTGCTCAAGGTTTCTTCCTGTTTGTCAGGGAGTTTTTCTTTGCCACTGTTGCCTTGGCTTGCTGTGAGGAAGTTTCAGGCCAGGGATCAATTGTAAAAAGCTGCTTTGTGACAATTTGTTGTAAAAAAAGCACTAATCAAATAAAATGTAATTGAATTGAATGTTACTGATGCTACATTGTGTTTTGCCATGTATGTACAGAGCCTGCCCCGGCCCCGGACCCAGCCCCCGCCCCAGCCCCAGCCCCGGCCCCGGCCCCGGCCCCGGCCCCCCAGGCTCCAGCGCCTGAACCCCCAAAACCAGAGGAGAAACCGGCCGACCCCGCCAACCAACAGCCCGGCGCTGAGGGGTAAGACAGCCTCATGAGACTGTGTGAGGCATTCCAACAGAGGGGTGTGTGTGTGTGTGTGTGTGTGTATGATGTTTGGTATGTTTCTGTGTTTGTGTGTGTATGATGTTTGGTATGTTTCTGTGTGTGTGTGTGTGTGTGTGCTTGTCGAGGGTAGTGGTGCAGTCGTATAATTTCTACTTGAAAGGTTTGAAATTTTAAGTCCAAATTATTGATCTTGGCTCAGGGAATGGTAGAGACAGTCATTTCAGTGATTTGACCCATCTGCTGTTTTCTACACAACAGAGAGGGCTGCAGCTTCTCCAAAAAGCCCGAATATTTACCTTTGCAATAATACCACGCAGCAGCCTCCTCCCTTTGCTTTGAGTCGCACCTGTTCTCTCTGTCAGCACAGCTCTGGTTCACAGTCTGGGACTGTAAGGAGCAGATGAGAGGAGATTACTGGCTTTGCAGTATTTGTGACTTAAGAAGATCGCACACCAGGCAGCCCACGTGAATCAGATGTTCATCTTCTGTTTCATTTTTTGGTTTATTTTTCATTGCTCTCTGGAATTTTTTTCTACATTCCTTAATGTTTCATTCATAATTTACATCGCAAAAATATTTGCAAGTGTGAATTTGGGCAATATAGTCGCAATTTGGTGGTTCTGATGACATGTAATATGCCATTTTCCACTCTCAAAATGGTTGCTACTAACTGCTGCTGGTTACCAGAGTGACCTTTGTGACATCACACTAATGTCTATGTGATGAGTCTGCTCTTTGAGATCCACACTATCTTATAATATTGGCAGGCAGAACCATAACTGTGAATTGTATTTTGCTTGTACACTATCCCTAGAAAATGTTTTACAACACCTACATGATACTAATGATAACAATATGATAATAACAATAATTATTCATGTCATTCTCAACATGATGGTGAAGTAATGGAGCTGGCAATTCACTTCATGCTCCACTGATCTGACATGGCCAGTGTGCTGTAGTCCCTCCATCTGAACAGGCAGGGAGTCGAGACCAGCAGTAGTTATCTGATTACCCTGGAGGTGATTAAGAGGCCAGATTGTGAGAGACGTGAGATTAGGGACTAAACCAGGACAGGGAGGCAACCATCACTGCTCTTTGCTAAGAGAAGAGCACAGTCTCTAAATAAGCCCTTGGCCCTTTGAAAAATGTACATCAAAAAATTAACACAGAGTTGTGACATCGTTGGTAACAGAGATAGTTGTAAAGGTAACACCATCTCATCTGTACAGAGATACAGACTACAATATTCCAGCTATTATTATAATTATTGATATTATTACTAATAATAACTAATAAAAACTTTGTATTTTTTCCATGATGAAACATTATTGTCAATAGTTAATATAATTATATGTTAATAGTATGTGGTACATTGTCAGTTTATACTTATTTATATAGTATTTCATTGGTCTGAGAGTCAATAGTGAATCCATAGGTGGAAAGATGAATAGCCTTGGTGGTTTATGCTAATTGTTGTGTCATTTCCTGTCCAGCCAGGAAATGGCCCCTCCCCCTGAATACCATAACCCCTAATTGTTGGGTCATTTCCTTTTCAGACAGGAAGAGGCTCCCCCACCTCCACCTCCAATCGTGATAAACCGCTATTCAGATGACCAGCTGAGAGATATCATCAAACGCATGCGGGAAAGGACCGACATTTACAAGGAAAAGATCATCGACCCCTTCGCGTCCTCACCTGAACACAGCCCGCCCGTCAGTAAGTCTCCATGGTTACCAATATACATCTCACACAGCCAATCCTGATGCCAGCAAAAGCGACACTTTTTGGAAACACTGGTGAAGGATTCCCAGTCAGAACCCCATTCAGTCAGAACACTATACTTTGAACACTATACAGAATACTTTGAAATGTTTTTAAATCACAATCATGAAATAACAGCTCTGCAAATTATATGAAATGTCCAGAAAACTGTTTCTCTCATGACAGACAGCTGAATAGATTGGGTGAAGTGTTTGCTCAGTGAAAAGTGTAATTGTTTTTTTTGGTCTGGATTTAATTTACATGCAGCCATTTATTTTTGCCAAATACAGCTCCAGTCTACAGAAAGTGCGACTGGATAAAAAAACAGGAGGAGGACAGGATTAAAAAAGAGGAGGAAGAGAGGAAAAAGCAGGAGGAGGCAGCTAAAAAAGCAGCTGCAAAAAAGGATGAGAAGAAGGACGATAAGAAGAAAGAGGAGAAGAAAGAGGAGGTGGTGGAGAAGCCAGATGACTCCATCTGTCCCACCATCAGCTGCAGCTGCCTGGATGTCCTGCTCAGACCTTTGGAGGACAAAATGGACACCTACCTGGACGCGACAGTGGATCCCTTCACAGGTGAGTCACTCTGCACATACTTGCCATACCTGACAGGTATAGTGACCCCAACATGGAGGTGTGTACAACCCCTATGTGCCTGCAGTGGCAGGACCTGTTATTCTTAATCCCTCTCTTCCTTTTTCTGTATCTTCGTAACTCTCTATTCCATTATATTCCATTCTCATTCCAACTCTCCCTCTCTATTTCTTTTTCTCTCTCTCTTTCTCTTTCTCAATTTCTCTGCTATTTATTGTTTCTTTCCCCTCTCTCTCTCTCTCTCTCTCTCTCATTCTCTTCAATCTCCTCTGTCTGTCTCCCTCTCACTGTCTGCGCAGACCGCAGGTATATCTCCTGGCTCAGCTTGGTCACCCTGGCCTTCAACTACAACGCCTGGCTGATCCCTGCCCGGATGTCCTTTCCCTACCATACCGCCTACAGCATCCCCTTCTGGATAGTGTTCGATCTCCTGGCGGACTTAATCTACATCGCCGATATGCTCATCTGGCAGCCCCGCCTCCAGTTCGTTAAGGGCGGTGACATCATCGTACGTTCGGGACACCCTCAGGAATTTGAATCTTCACTCACCTAACCCCACTCATCTTTGGCCTAGCCTAGCCTAGCCTTGACTCCAGACACCCACTGATCACCAGAACATTGGTATTGTGTTTTTTTTCAGGCGCAAACTGCTTGATTGGTCCTAAGTTTCTGAGGGTGGATTGGATTGGCTGGGGGATTTCTGGAGGCATTTAGACACTTCTGATTGTGGTCCTGCCAAAACAAGATCACAATTAGTCATAAGTGGTTCTGATAACAATTGGTTTATTTGCAAAGAACATTCCTCAAGTTGGTGGAAGGGATGGGTGACACAGTACTTTGTATGAGCTTGGTAAGGGAGGCTAATGTATATTTTTTTTTCCAATATGGAAATATAACTAACAAAATTCTGTTGTTTTGCTAATAAACCAACGGTTGCTACGTCTGAAGAATCACTGTTTCATCGGGATAGCCGATGGGTCTCAGGGGTGGGCGTTTGAATGGCCTTCAGCTAGGTCAATGTTCCCAGCATAAGCAAATGTGTCAAGTGAAAACTGCCGGTACCAGTCAAGGTCCAGGAATTCCGGGCCAGAACAGTTAATGAAGCAATCCAAGCACTTTTTCAGAGATTGAGTCTGGAGTCTAGGTTATCGCTCAGCTAACTAAAGAAAGTGTCATTCCTAGAGAGACTAAGCCATTTAAGAAATCCAACAGGTGTAAGGTCTATGAAAGATATAACATAAAGCAATATATAGGTTGATATTCTATATTTTAGACACTGTAGAGGGTTAATTAAAACAAAAGTACAAAAACTTAAATGTAAATTTAATTTCCACATGTGTGTTTGTGTGTGTTCGTATGTGCACGAGAAAATATATGCGTATTTGTGTGTACTCTTTTTTCAGAAAGACAGGACTTTAACAAAGAAGAATTACAGGGACTCTCCAAGGTTTAAGGTAGGAAAATGCATGTCTTTATATATATTATTTTTATGCTGTAGATGCAGTACCAGGAGGAGCTGTAGAAGTAAAGTAGTAGAAGCAGTGTAAGCAGTAGTCATAGTAACTCAGGATAGACATTGGAGCCTCCATTTTGAATGCTCAAATGTTCATTTAAAATCAAATATTGCTCAAATTTCTTCTTATTTGCTCTGGTTTGTTCCCCGGACAGATCGATCTCATCACAATCATTCCCTTCGATGTGCTGTGCTTCAATTTCGGGTTCCTGTCCGTCTTCAGACTCAACCGGCTGCTAAAGGTACGCTGAGACTGAGCTGGTCTAGTCTGCAGTGATGCATTTCTACTGTTTTATCGTTTCAATGAGCCATAAGGCTAAAAAATGCTTTAGTCCAGGTGCTTGTTTCAGAAAGCGAGCATCTACTAATGTTACTCCAGGTGGGAAATCTGAGGGAAAATCAGAGGGGAGAAAAAGACATTATCCTGCTGGGGGTTGCCGGAGGTGGTGGCTGGGGTGGGGGGGTGGGGTGGCGGGGGTGGGGTGAATTTGAGACCTGAAAGCCAGATATACAGTGGGGTCCAAAAGTCTGAGACCACATTGAGCTTTTGGTTCAAATTTTTTTTTTTTTTTTTGCCATGTAATCCTTGAAATAAACAGAAAGTTGTAGGATTCTGAAAAATGTAAAACAAGATATTTTAAAGAAATTTAAAAAAGAAATTTAAGAAATATTTAAGATTCTGCTCTATTTCTGGGTCATATTTAAGCAAAGTTGTGACATTGACCACAGTGCACGCCGTCATTAAATCAAAAGGAGGAGATACCAAACAAAGACATTCTGAAATTCATGAACATTTTTCAAAGATTTAACTTTTCACTCAAAGTGTTAGTATTATTTGTAATAAGAAATGTTGTACTACATTATAAAAGAATGCACTTCCACCAGTGGCCTGAGGCTTTTGGATCCCACTGCAGTCACAGTGAATTCTGGGGATTAGGGTGTGTCTGAGTCAGTATCTACAGCTGCGAAAGCCTTTGCCTGGGTACCATTCAGCTTCACCCGTGTTTTTCCCTTAACCTGTACGACAAGCTAAGTCACGTGATGTCAATTTCCCCCCTTTTCGCCCCCGCAGCACGAGTCGTTCTTTGAGTTCAGCGATCGTCTGGAAAGCATCATGGCGAAGGCCTATATCTGGAGGTATGGGATGCAAGAGAACGGTGCGCAACTTCAAAACAAATCAAACAAAAAGAAAAAACCCTCAGTCCATGTCTTATAAATGTGAAATATGACAGACAGTTCTTCTTTTGTGTGCATGTGCATGTGTGTGCCATGCTGGTCGAGCAAAGAGTCACTTTTTCCTTCAGTGACATCACAGTCATAGCTGTCAGCCAATGGAATGACAGTACTCACCCTGTTTTCCTCAGAGTGGGACGGACTACCGGTTACCTGCTGTACATTCTGCACCTGAACGCCTGCATGTACTACATAGCGTCGGTGTACGAGGGTATCGGCTTCACCAAATGGGTGTATGATGGCGAGGGCACAGCGTATGTCACCCTTTCCACATGTTTCTATTCTGCTAGTTCCAGAAAAATGCGTGCATGGAGCTGTTTTTATTAAGGTTCAAAGTCACAGCAGCACCTAAATATGCTATTTTTCTACAGTTAGAAGGAGGAGAGAACGCAGCATACAAAAATCTGCGCCTAGAAAGTGCAGAACAGTGCATTTTAGTAAATACAGAATTAAATTGTAAGTGTGTGTTTTGGGCAGGTGAAGATGTGTACTATAGACAGGTGTGGGTGTGTTATGGGCAGGTGCAGGCATGTGTTTGGGGCAGGTGTAAGTGTGTTAGGGGCAGGTGTAGGTGTGTGTTTGGGGCAGGTGTAAGTGTGTTAGGGGCAGGTGTAGGTGTGTGTTTGTGGCAGGTGTAAGTGTGTTAGGGGCAGGTGTAGGTGTGTCTTAGGGGCAGGTGTAAGTGTGTTAGGGGCAGGTGTAGGTGTGTGTTTGTGGCAGGTGTAAGTGTCTTAGGGGCAGGTGTAGGTGTGTGTTAGGGGCAGGTGTAGGTGTGTGTTAGGGGCAGGTGTAGGTGTGTCTTAGGGGCAGGTGTAGGTGTGTGTTAGGGGCAGGTGTAGGTGTATGGGGGGAGATGCAGGTGTGTCTTAGGGGCAGGTGCAGATGTGTGTTAGGGGCAGGTGTAAGTGTATGGGGGGAGGTGCAGGTGTGTCTTAGGGGCAGGTGTAGGTGTGTGTTAGGGGCAGGTGTAGGTGTATGGGGGAGATGCAGGTGTGTCTTAGGGGCAGGTGTAGGTGTGTGTTTTGGGGCAGGTGTAGGTGCATGGGGGAGATGCAGGTGTGTCTTAGGGGCAGGTGTAGGTGTGTGTTTGGGGCAGGTGTAGGTGTATGGGGGGGTGCAGGTGTGTCTTAGGGGCAGGTGTAGGTGTATGGGGGGAGGTGCAGGTGTGTCTTAGGGGCAGGTGTAGGTGTGTGTTAGGGGCAGGTGTAGGTGTATGGGGGGAGATGCAGGTGTGTCTTAGGGGCAGGTGTAGGTGTGTGTTAGGGGCAGGTGTAGGTGTATGGGGGGAGATGCAGGTGTGTCTTAGGGGCAGGTGTAGGTGTGTGTTTGGGGCAGGTGTAGGTGTATGGGGGGAGATGCAGGTGTGTCTTAGGGGCAGGTGTAGGTGTGTGTTTGGGGCAGGTCTGGGTGTATGTTAGGGGCAGGTGTAGTTGTGTTATGGGCAGGTGCATGTGTGTGTTAGGGGCAGGTGTAAGTGTGTTAGGGGCAGGTGTAGGTGTGTGTTAGGGGCAGGTGCAGATGTGTCTTAGGGGCAGGTGTAGGTGTATGGGGGGAGGTGCAGGTGTGTTTTAGGGGCAGGGCTAGGTGTTTGTTAGGGGCAGGTGTAGGTGTATGTGTGTCTTAGGGCAGATGTAGGTGTGTGTTAGGGGCAAGTGTAGTTGTGTTATGGGCAGGTGCAGGTGTGCGTTGTGTGAATCCAGGTATCATTTTTCCCGCAGGTACTTGCGCTGTTACTACTTTGCCGTTCGCACCCTGATCACCATCGGGGGCTTGCCCGAGCCCGTGACGGTGTTTGAGATCATCTTTCAGTTGTTGAACTATTTCACAGGTGTCTTTGTGTTCTCCAGCTTGATCGGACAGGTACAAATATTAAGCTCTTTCTTGAGGTCATCTTTGAAGTAGATTAATATTTAATCAATATTTACAAACAAAGCAGACATTAATATGGATGGATGTCTATTCTGACACATTGACAGACACAGACATACAGATACATTTGGAGATAAAAGGACAGGGTTTGTTTTGTTGTTAGAAATATTCATTTGTATATATGCATTTGAATTTCACATGTGATAAATATTATTCAGAACAAACTCTTAGATTTCAGCATTAGTTGAACCAAAATGCAATTTGAGCTGGTATGTTTTCATTCTATGGTGAAAGGTAAACAAGACTCCACAGCCCTGACTGTATTAGGAAGCTCATTCCACCACTAGGGGGCAGTAGAGAAAAGGTTTTTTTTTTCCCCCTCATCTGTCTCATGGCACAGATGAGAGATGTTATCGGGGCGGCCACGGCTGGACAGACGTATTTTCGCAGCAACATGGACGGCACCGTGTCATACATGAACAAGTACAAGACCCCAAAACTGGTCCAGAACAGGGTGCGCACCTGGTACAACTACACCTGGGACTCACAGAAGATGCTGGGTTAGTCCGTTTGGTTACACACTGTACCTCTAAAACAGGGATTCCCAACCTGGGGTGCCCACACACCCAGGGGGTGCAAGATGGAGTTGCAGGGGGTGCGAAGAGCAGCTTGTATCCTTGAGAAGTGGTAGTAGGTGAATAACAGAATTAACTTGGAAGTAAAGTAACTGATTGTCAGAGTATTGCTTTTAAAATCCGCTCGCCCATCACCTCCGCTCACATACACCGACTTCTTCATCTTCAAATGTGACATTACTTTTTGTAGGGGGTGCGAAAATAAATCAAACATTTCCTAGGGGTGTGGGGGGAACCACTGCTCTGAAATCAGAAGTGCTAAATGCTCATAATTAAGTGCTTGACAAGTGGGTCTACCTTTCTAGCCCTAACCCTAACCCTACCTTCTCAGGGACCAGCTTCTTCCATTCAGTAAGGCAGACATTAAGTACATTTGAGGATGACTTGGTCTTTTTTAGTTCATTAATAAATTATTGTACTTAGTACATGATTAGTAAGCAAACATATGACATATATCATTACATGTTGCACCACAGCCAAATGAAAAGCATTGAAATACACTCAAATTAATTAACACATAAGAGCTACCATCAAAAGCGCTATTCTTTCCCAGTTTATTCCTATAAAATCACTTTTAGATCTTTATTTAATTTCTCTACTGGTCTGAAACATCAAAAATGAAAATGTCATAATATGCCAATACAATTAAAATTGTGATTCATCACAATTATTATATATGAAGATATTTCTGTCTAAATAAGACTGAATTTGATATGAGTTTGATATGAGATATGACTCTCCCTCTCTCCCCCCCCCCCCCCCCCCCCCCCAGACGAGTCAGAGCTGCTTGAACAGATGCCCCTTGTCATGAGAACAGCCATCGCCGTGGATATCAACCTCACCACCTTCCAGAAGATCGACCTTTTCAAGGTTAACCCCCCCCACCCCCCCAGCCAGACCCCACTTCTGTGACGACAAGGAGGGCTGTGTCCATTTTTAAATTTCCCTCTTTTTTTGTGATCAGACCACCCCTGATACTTCTGTCAGGGCAGACTTTGCCTGCAACAAACAAACTAATGGAATAATAAATAATTGAAGATTATGTAGTCCTGTCATTAATGTTGATATTGATATTTCATCTAATTTTCTTGATAATGACAGCTGTTCTCATGAAAGGCTTTCATTAAGCGGTGTAGCAGTGTGCAAGCAAACCAGCATTAGTAAAACTAGAATACTTGGCCAATTGGTTGAGTGGGACGTGTCCATCCCTGGTGAGGGGCCTTGCACCTGAGGAGTTGCAGGTTCAAGTCCCAGCTATGCCATGAGTTGACTCTGACCAGCAGAAGTTCATAGTGACTGCATTCAGGATTTGACTGACCCCTAGCTAGAGGTCAGCTTGGCTGACATCAGCACTTCATGAAGTATCACTGTATTAGTTTCTCCCAGCAACAGCATGGCATGTCATTTGTCAATAGGGAGATGTACTGTACACCTCTGATCCAATCAGGTGCTATCAGGTGCTAATGTATATATATATATATATATATATATATATATATATATATATATATATATATATATATGTAGAAAGCAAAATGGACTTCAGTTTGTCAAAAAACAGAAAAAAAAAATAACAAAATGCTACAGCTTTGCATGTTGAATGCCAGCTTTTAATGAGAAGTACCATTTATTCTACCCTGTCATATGGCTCCATCAGTCAGACACAATTCATTTTTTTTAATTAACTTAAACCTCAAGCACAGTCGAAGACAAAACAATATACATTCTTCATAATTTTTTTTTTTTTGTTGACTTTCAATTTATGGGAACAATAAAAACAAATTGCATTAGCGTACCCTATGCCAGATTAAGAGCAGTGCACTCTGGTCAAATGAATTTATAGCTGTAACTTTGTGGATTAATCTCTGAGCTCTTGCCCCATTCCATTTGGCACATCGATGCCCCCAAGCTGAAATGGCCTGTGATCTAGCTCCCCCTGCTGGTGAAAATATATAAGCCATACTTTAGGAGGGTGTTGATATCTTTCCACCCACTTATAGAGTACACATACATCATTATTCAAATGCAGCAATATAATGAATTCATAAATCTGCAAACTGAAATAAATAAACATGTATTGGCTTTTTTTATTGCTTTGGGCTGTGATAACCAGGTGACCATGTTGTTTCAGGGCTGTGATAACCAGATGCTTGTGGACATGTTGCTGAGGCTCAAGTCTATTGTGTATTTACCTGGGGACTTTGTGTGCAAGAAGGTGAGAGATGGATCTGAATTACCATCACAGTGCAATAATGACAGAATAATTATACGGCATTGCTTTTTGGTAAAAGCATAACTTTTCATTGTTCTCCTGTGTTCTTGCTCATTTCTCAGTTTCTTGGCCAAAAAGAACATCAATTTTCATCATGTTTTGCTTCTTGACTGTGTAGATTCTTACTTCCAAGTGTCTGTTCTTGGCTGTATCGTCTCCCACTTCCTGTTTGTGGCCCTTGGCTTTATAGTATTTCACTACTCAATGTCTGTTTCTTGGGTGTGTCGTCTCTCACTTCCTGTTTCCTTTTCCTTGGGTGTGGCTTCTCTGCTGCTGCCCTCCTTAAATCACATATTTCCTCTCCAGGGGGACATTGGGAAGGAGATGTATATTATCAAAGCCGGGGAGGTGCAGGTGATCGGGGGACCCGACAATAAGATCGTATTTGTGACGCTGAAGGCAGGATGCGTGTTTGGAGAGATCAGGTAAAGCAGGATGTGGTGTTCGTATTTGGGAAGTGACATATAAAACACATAAAACTGTGCGAATACAGATCTGCTTAGTCAGTTATATTGGATGTATAGTTATATAAAATATAAAATCTGTTTGCAGTCAAAGTGCTGTAGACATATACATTAGTCTTTTTTTTACTGGTTGAACATTTCTGTAATTTTTGCACATTTATTGAAGTTTTTACTGGACAACCTGAGAAATCAGGAATGTGTCTTGGTGGGAGGAGCCTCATCTGGGATGGGTGGACTGCCTCGATATGTGATTGGCTTGTTTCGGAGAGAGGGTGGAGCTCTATCTGTAGGAGGCAGGGCTATGTATTATTTACTACAGATGGGTGGGGTCACAGACAGCATTAGATTGGGGGGAGGCAGCCCTACTTCAGCAGGGTGCTGGAGATGTTTTTCCACATAATCTGAGGCTCTATCTAATCTTATTCGGATTAACGGATGCAGGTGACTGTGCTGGAGTTTGAAGAAGATTTCCAACCTTCAGTCTCTGGCACCTCACTCTTGCTCAAACTGTAATTGAGAACCTATTTGGAACCAGAGCCAGAGTAGTCGCAGGCACTCCAGGACCAGAGATACCCTTGAAGAGGGGAGGCTTCCTACTGGCTTCGGGGGGGGAGCGCTTTGAAAACGTGACTCCTCTAATTCATGCGATGGCTAGTCTTGCCCCTGTCCACACCTCCATCGCATACTGTCCATACCATAGACAGTCATAGCCAGGGAAGGGACTTTGACTCAAAGTGTCCTGTTACCAGCCTGCTTCAGTCCGCCAAAGATGGAGGCAACAGGAGGACGGCTAACGTGGCGGCCCACGGTTTCGCCAACCTCTTCGTGCTGGACAAGAAGGACCTCCAGGACATCCTGGTGCACTACCCTGAATCCCAGAAGGTGCTGGCCAGGAAGGGAAAGTGAGTGAACCCAGAATTTCTGTAGGCAGTCTTACTAGACTTTAGTCTTGAAGGATTGAAGTGTCTGCTGTTCTTTTTTGGTGAGTTTAAACCCTTAACTGCTGTATTTCTAGGTCAACGTTTGATTAAAAGCTCACAGATCTCGTTACCGAAGCAAAAAGTGGCTGCTGATTGTTCTAGAATCTCAACAGATGGCATCTTTTTGATCTTTACTTGCCTTAAAGTATAATATGGTCAAAATGTTCTGAAAACAAATACGTACACCAGGTCTGACTGTGACATCACAAAGACCTGAGGCCAGTCTTCCCCTGTCATGTGTCTTTAACCTGCTGGTCCTCTTTCTCATAAGGAAACTGCTGAAGGCTAAAGGCCCGGCTGCGGCCGCAGCAGAGGCAGACAAGAAAAAGGGAATGGCGCTATTCACCCAAAAACCCCCCACCCCGAAAATGCTGCGCGCATTCGGGAACATTGGGAAGCTCAAGGTACTGAGATTCTTATCACTGAAGTTGAAAATTTTAACAAAAGAATTGTAAAATTTCTCACAAATGTGAAAATTAATTGTTTCTTCTCTCTCCAAGGCCGCGGTAAATGCTGAAAATAACAAATAGCAGGATGGGAGTCTTCGCAGGGTGACCAGTTACCCGATTCTACGTCATCCGAACATCAAGATGAATTAAAACATGACAGAGGATTCAACGGCTATTAAAACCGTCTCCTACATTTTACTAAATATCTGCTTGGTAAAAGGCTTCACTCTTTTTCCTCTAAGATAATTTTGTAGATGGACATTGTAATTTTGTACCCTTCTGGTCTGAAATACTGCTTTATTTCTCACTTATATTTGTAATGTCTACCAATCTTTGCATATGACCTGGTATACAAAAATATATTTGCGATGAATGTTGTATATTTTTGGCCAGAAGTCTCTGTAAGAGGTCAGTCTGGTTACATAAAATTTAAATGTAGGATGAACGGTTTCTAACACCCCGCAGCATAACAGGAGAGAACAGCAAATAGAAAAATGTAAATTAAGGAAACGATTTACCTGACTGTAGGGTTAAAGGGAATGGGCTCATTCTTCAGCCCACCATTTTCTATCAAATGTCATCAACGGGTCAAGGATTTGAAAATAAACATACAGACACTTGTGAATTTTTGTTAACGTCTTTGGAAGTAAGGGAAAAATGCAAGACGACCAAACTATTACTGTTATATTGGCATTTCATCTGAAGTTACGAATGACAGATACATTATGGCATTATTGTACTTTAATACATGCTTCCAGACTAAGACAAAATATCAGCTATCTACTGAAAAAAATTAAGCATCACGCTTAATAAAAAATAAAAATGCACAACAGAAAGCATACAAAATGACACTGCTGACGATGAGGTTTTGGCACACAGTTACTCACAACAACCCTGCAGAGCAACATGCGCATACCATTAACACATGCACAGGAACCTAACGATGAGTGACATGAGGAAACGCAGTCATTAGTACCGACAAGGTGACAGACTGTGACTCAATCCAGTGATGAAATCTAACAACTGAAGCCGTCAGCACTCTTAGATTCTGCAGGGGTAAAACTACGTTACTCAGTATTATTTATATATATATTATATATATTATATTCCTTACGCTATATATTAGTAGTTATATGCTGGTTGCTCTGTGTAGGGGGTTCCTGTGCTTTGTGGACCACAGTATGAACATGTGGGGTGCAAAAAACACTGCTGCCTTGGGTTGTCCCCTCTTTGAGGAAATGTGTTTGTGTGTGTGACTGGAAAAATGTGTGTGATTTGATTCCGATGAACAGTCTCCCTGGTCCTCTGCTATAAATGAATTCATTTTTCATGTTATTAGAACCCCAAAAGGGGCATGACTACCAAGGCTACACATGACAATCCACAACAATATAATGTTTGTCTATATATAAATATATATGTAGAAATTCAATAACAAGCAAATATCTACCACTAAGGCAGCATGTGGTCAATGCTAGCGAAAGGACAAGCCACATCCTGTGCTGGACTGAGTGCACTAGTGGAAACACTACACAGTCATCCATATGTAACATATACAATGTAGTCCTGAAATCGTATCAATCTGGTACTTTTTTGCAACACCAAAAACTGTACAGTTTGCTGACCCAATGACCTCAGCTACCAGGAATTTCGATCATCGTAAAACTCAAAGACCAACTTCAATTCCATCCAGGCCGCATAGTAGGATCTGTTCATCTGTGGACCTACAAAGTCCAATCGCAATGATTTGCTTAGGACAACACTGTATTCTGATTGGTTCATAGCAATAATTGACAATACATGGTCAGCAACCCCCACCAATTCACCTGGACACTGTAATATGTGTCACACCAATAAAGCTCCACAGACAAGACACTTGAAATTTGAGGAAAACAGGGACAGTTCCTTCACTAACAAAGACTTGTGTTTTTGTTCAATAAAAATTAGGAGTGCAAATTAAAAACACTGGCGTTATTCAGTTTTGCACTGCTGTAAAATTTCAGCACACCTTCAAGGCTACAGCACAGCTACAGAACTCTGTCCCGCACCCACACAAAGCCTTGTTAAAGTTTAAAACTGGTCTGAGGCCAGTTTGACGGGAGACACGACACAAATTTCACGAGCTTCATGTTCTTTATCAAACTGGAGCTGCTGACTATCAGACCCCAGATCTCTCCAGAGCAGATTTGCGTGCTTATGGCATACTTTTGCTTCTGTAATATCCAGGGACTGAAATATTAATGTTTCATGATCAGTCATCCCTGATGCAGTTTGGCTATTTCTCCATCACATTGCCGATTATTTATCCATCGATCGGTTCAGACGGGTCAATGATTGACAGCTCACCGCAGTTCCAGCCATTATGAAGACTCATGACAACCTCAATTCTCCAATCACCAGCAAATAGGACACAGGTCACTATGAAGACAGGGACTATAACTAGATGGCAAAACAAATACAAAAAAAAAAAAAAACCAACAAATATGTAATACTAAAGACACTTTAAACATGGCAAAGCAGTTTAAAAATGTAAAAACAAAGCAGTTTACCAAATGAGTAAAAAAATAATCCTACAGTAGAAATTACTGTATGTTAATATTTGCATTATAATCATAATTGTTTTGTGTTTGGCAACAGAATCATACATAAAAATATAACAATATGTATACTATTTCCAGTTAAATAAAAAAAGCAAAAAAAAAAAAAAGCAGAAATTGGGCACCGGTCAGGTATAATAAAAAAGCAGGACTTTTGCACTTGTCTGGCATAGTTTACAAAGAGAGAGGTATCCAGGGTATGTTAAAGGCGTAAATAAGAGTAAGGCTATTTCAGTAAACAGGCGTGCACAGTGTTATTAGCGTAAGCACTGTTTGCTTGTGCTGCTCAGTTTTGTTCTGGGGTGAGATGACTCAACTGTACTGACAGAAGTCTAGCCCAGCTCCTCAGTGACTGGACCACAGCAGAGGTCTGCCAATCAAAAGCAAGGTCTGCCAATCATGAGACACAATGTTAAGAACTGGAGTGTGTGTGTGTTTTTAAATAACTGAGGGAGATGAAGTGGATTTCAACCATCCAATGAGGTGAATTAATAGTGAAACACTGGATTATAGAAATCCAATAAGGCAAGGTGACTGAATTACTTCAAATTCAGCATTGCAGGTACTAATACCTCTGAGCTGTCAAAACAAGGCACACCTGAAAAATCCAGGTGAATACTTTTTCTCCAAATAAAAAGGTATCAGTGAAAAGCAGCTGTATGTAAGATCACTTGGCACAGTTTTCTGCTGCCAGACACCTTCATGACCTCCTGTCAGATTTGGTAGGTGAGAGTGTTTTCAGGTTTTAGTGCTACATTAAGGATTGCAGATTTTTTTTGGGGGGGGCTGTCCCATTCTACTTGAGAGAAAATGGTGGCACATGCCTCTGAGAATATATACTTATGCAAGCAGGCAGTTTGGCTCCACCCACTTTCACAATTGTGCCATTAGTTTGGCCTATTAAAAAATGTCAAACGTGAGTGCATTCAGGGGAAACTGCTGCTCCTGGGGTATCCACTCAACCAATTTGGTTTGTGGGGTTTGACAAGAGCTAATTACTGTAATATCTTATGCGTGTTTGGGGGGGGGGGGGGCGAGGTGCAGGGGTGGGGGGGGGTACATTATTTCAGCCGGGGCAAGGAGCGGGAAAGGGGTTTCAGGGTAGCTTGTGCTAAACCATCCATTCTGGAAAATTCTTCTTCCACCCACTGGAGATGTGTTGTGTTCAGCTCTAGTTTGATTGGTCCTGAGATGGAGGGGCGGAGCTGTTGGGCGGGCTCAGCTTGAACATGTTGAAATAGGTAACCACCTGACCAGGGACTTCGGCCAATACGCATTGGGCCAGGGCTTCTTTGGGGGACTGTGGAGAGAAAGAGAGAAAGGGAGAAAGAGACAGGCCAGGGGGAGCAAGAGAGCATGAGAGAGAGAGAGGGGGAGAGAGAGAGAGAGAGACATACAGAGTGTTGTGACTTGAGGCAATGCCCATCTCAAAGCAGGAGAAGCTGACAAGCACACAAGGGGAGTGGAGGCACAACCATAGACACAGACACCAGCTAGAATGGGTCTGTATTTTATCCCCTCAATAATCATATCCAAGACTGGCGATCCTCATCAGGTGATATGACGGTCCAATCAGACTCTTTGTTTTTGGATCAAACATAACCATGGGTTACATTTGTAACCATGCAGCAGAACTTTCTGACCACTCTTGTTATCATGTGTCTATGGTCAGGCCTCCCAGAATTCTACTTCTAGCCCCGTCTCTGGGGGTTGTCACAGGGGACAGGCAGAAAGCATGCAGATGGGGCTAACAAATGATGCGGCATCGCCAGAGCAAGCAGGCAGCATGCATCTCGAACAGTTTACACTTCCTCCCAGTCTTACAACTAACTACTGTATGACTTCTAGAAAATGTGAACCTGCTGTGTGTCAGTAGCTACAGATGTCTGGTGACATATAAACAGAGTGAAGAGGCTTATACCTCGCTGCTACATGACTGAGAAAGGTCGTGCAGCTCAGAGCAGTACACCCTCCCACAATACGAGGTGTGGCTATTACATAATGAGACTAATGCTGTAATGCAATTTTCATGGAGAAAACAAAAGTCGGTAGCCTTTTTGTTGAATTTCACCAAAAATTTCACATCGACACACTGCTCGATTTTTTGAACTGACCATTTTTACGACACGTCTGAAAAACACTTCAAGTGATGCATAGAAGCGAACTGAAGACACAAGCAGATTGAAACTTTCAAGGATTGTTTATGCTTGCCCAATGGTCAATGTACACCATGTGGATGGTCAGTGTATACCATGTGGTTCGCACATGTGCTCTGTGGTTCGACTTACATAAGCCCAGTCTCGTTATTTAATAGGCACACCTCGTACAGGGCATAACCAATATTTAATTCCAATAACCAATGAAATCCAATCAGGGCTGGGATGGTAGCTCAGCAGTCTGTTTGGTTCTCGCCCCTTTTTTGTGTGGAGTTTGTATCTTCTTCCTGGGTTTGCACTGGTTTCCTCCCAAAGGCATGCAGGTTAGGCAGACTGGATATAAAAGCAGGTCTAAACTTATTTTAACGCTCCTGCGTAACACTGTCGAAGCTGCCATTTCCCTAGCTCGGCAACTGCTGCTACAGTCAGTGCTTTTACCGGACAGGAAGGCGAAACACATTCTGACAGATCTGAGAGCTGACCGTCAGGGTTCTGACACGGGACGGGTAGAGGAAGAACAGAGGCGAAGAACAAAGAGAAGTACAGGTACATTCCCCATTTTACAAATATTTCATTTGGGAAAAAATTGCTGATACTAAAACTGGTTATCAAGTTTCCCACTGATAAAATTTGTGAAAAAGGTTGCGGCACAGCTAGTTTGAGAGACCAACGCTAAGAATGAAAGCTGGAAGGCACATACCATAGAGACGGCCAGTGATAGAATCAGAGGGGTCAGGTGTGATGTCACAATGGCTGCCACTGACAGGGTCTGGAGGGTGTGGCCAGAATGTGTGCACACTGCTTCGGTATGTCAGAACTCCTCTGCTGTCCACAATCTAACTCCCACCTTGCAAAATGACCTTCAGCACCCTCCCTCCATTTTACTATAGCCGATACCTTAAGCCTATGCGTACAGCATTCAAAATGAAAGATTACTGCTGTTTTCAATCTGCTAAGAAACAGTTTGTTTTAGATTAGGTGCCTGATCTTCCTGTTCAAAGAATGGAACACTCTAAACATAACAGAATGTTCTGATTAAGCTGATAATGTTGGTGATTAAGCCAAAGATTGAGCAGTAATGAACCAACCGACCGATACATGCAGATGTTACACAAGGAGCTCTCATAAGGTAGGTCCAGAGTTCTCTCAAACGGCACAACCGGCTCGCTTGTTCACGGGTATATGGTTCCAGGACCCTGGCGGATGAGCAAAAACTACAGATGCTCAGGACACTTATATAAAATGATGTAATTTTACCTTATACATGTTCATAACTTGAAACCCAACCTCTATGTACGACTAAGAACTGGTAATACCCACGTAGATCATACTGACTACAGTATTCTGCTGTGCGCGGGAATTTCAAACGTTCTATTTTGAGAATATCCTGGATTTTTTAAAATATTTTCAAACTGCGGTTGGTCAAAACTGCGGATGCCAAACCCACGGATAAGGCGGTTAAACCATATGGCAGATGAGACAAAGGTGGCTGAGAATGACCAGAGATGCAAGAGGCTAGTTAGCCTCCCTGGAGCATCACCCTTTTGTAAAATGGGGAGGTACCGGTACGAGCGTGCAGGCGCGGGTATGTGGGTGGGCGAGTAGGAAAGGCGGACAGAGGAAGGTGAAAATAAAGTGTTTTTCCCCTACGTGTCTACGGTTGGCTGGGCTCGTGGGGGGGCTTGAGTTTGTATAAGCTGAAGAAGGACGACACCTGCTGGGGCAGCTCAGCTAGAACGCACTGGGCCAGAGCCTGGGGTGGAGCCTGCAATGACAGGGGCGGAGGCGGAGGAGGAGGAGGAGGAGGAGGGGAGAGAAGGATGAGCGGGTGCAGAGGAGACCAAAGACGAGAGAGGGGAGAAATGCCTTCAGAAGATCTGACGTTCAAAACACATTAATAATATGTTTATAGGTGGGTCTTCCTCTGACCACTATATCCTCAAACTGGCTTATTCCCTCAGTCCCCTGGCACTTGATTACTTTTATTACTGTATTATATTTATTTACTGATATATCATCATTTGAGGAATTCATTCTTACTATTGGTTGTGATTCTAAGAAGTTGGTACCAGTTTGTTATCTTTGTTAGTTTGCTTTTCAGATGCACTTTTTGTTTTGTAAGAGTCTGGATAAGAGTGTCTTCTAAAAGCATACATGTAACATGATATTTAAATATAAAATAGTACTATAACTGTTAAAAAAAAAGCTTTACATTAAATCTAAATGTTTAAGGCTTCTGAGAAGACACCAAATGAGCTTATTTTGAAACCAAAGAGCTCAAGGATGTGCTGGTTCTTGTTTTGACTCCAATCAGTTAAAATGGTCAGTTGTAGTGGAGTTGGAGCCGGGTCACCTCACCCCGTTTCTCGAGCTTGAAATGGTAGCTGTGAACTCTGCCTCAGTCACTGATGCTTATACAAAGACGACCTTCAGCACTAAAGCGAGACTCCAGCATTTTGCTAATGAACCAGACTGCGCTTAGCGTTTGCATAGTGGCTTGGAAGCCTACATAACAGAGAAACTTTTTACGCTAAGAATCTTTTATGTTTGACAAAATGCCTGGTTCAGGCCTACAAGTCAGTATAGGAGTCAGGCAGGGGGGTTTTCGGGTGGGTAAGAGAAGTTTCTGGCCACTCAGATGGTCCCAGGAATATGAATCCCAGGAGTCTACTGTTGGTCCTGTCTAAGGGTGCCCACTGGGACAAACAGAGCAGGTGCAAAGAAGTAGGTGCAACAAAAAGAGAAGGAATAAAGCGAGGGTTAGTGCACTGCAAAATAGTGAGAGGGGAACACGTCAGGAATCCCGTAATGGGTGGAGCTACAAGCAGGAGTTGATCTTTAAATTTTAACTACAGCATTTAGCAGGAACTCTTATTCATGGTGACTTCAGACAAAAAAAAAGTGCATATCTGTTCAATAGATCCAAATGCAACTTGTGAATTGTACAGAAAGGCATGACAACTGATTCAAATCAGCAGCCCAATGACGTTGTAGGATAGTTCCACCCATTCTTTCCCCATTTCATGATGCCTCACTCGTCCCGTTGCTTTCCTAAGCCCTACCCCCATTTGCTAAGCCCCACCCCCTTCTGCACACCATATTTCTAGGGGTCGATTCCATAGTAACTCACTCAATTCAGGAAATGAACAAAAATGACTTTTTGAAATTAACTATTCATTAAGAATAATTTTATGTTTTATGTCAATCATTTACTTACAAACTTACTTACTTAGTTGGTCAAGAGGAACACAACAATCATCAATTTTGATGCCAGATAAACTGCTTGGCATTTCTGTATGCTGCCATCTGGGATCTCTTTGGCAGGTGAACAGATTCATCCTGACAGATTAAGATCCATTTCCTGAATTGACTGAAGTTAGACAGAAGAGACCCCCTGATGCTGTAGCACACAACTACCCCCCCACCCCCACCCACCATCACCCACAGCAACTACTCACGTTCTGGAACTGCCGGTAAGGCACAAACTGCACAATATCGCGCACCGCGGTCTCGCCCGTGGGCGCCCGCAGCCGGCCGTCGTCCCCATCCAGAAACTCCATGGCGCTGAAGTCGGCCCCGCCCACCCCTATGATAATGATGGACATGGGCAGCTGCGACGCGTTGACGATGGCGCTGCTCGTCTGGTCCAGGTCCGTGATCACGCCATCCGTGATAATGAGGAGGACGAAGTATTGCTGCCGGCAGACAGGAGAGGAGAGGCGAGGGTTCACTTTAAATTTCATTCAACCTTCATTTACAAAAGAGGAATGGGGCCCTCTTCTCCAAGTGCACCAAGTTTACAATTCAGACGCAGCATTGCAGACTGCTAAAGGACTATGAATTGTACCCTCTGGCGAAAAATGTACTATGCACTTTACTTGAACATTGTTTGTTCTTCATTTTTTTCACCTTCTCATAAAAATTCAGTTTTTTATTTTCTACATTTTAAGGCCTGTAAAGGTGTAAGGAACATGGGGAGTTGCTTGGTGGAGGTGGAGTCTCTGCTGTAATTGTAAGTGTGGCCACACGGTGGCGCTGTTCACTCACAGAGGCGGTCTTCTGCTGTGCGGCCTGGGCCGCGAAGCGGGCTACGTGGTTGATGATGGGGGAGAAGTTTGTGGGTCCATACAGCTTCACCTGGGGCAGGCACTGTCTGTAGGCCTCCACCACCCCTTCAATCGCTGAGCAGGGGGGAGGGAGAGGGACAGAGAGGGAAAAGGAGAGAGAGAGAGAGAGAGAGAGAGAGACACACCGATTTAAATCTGTCAATTCTTTCTCTTATCCAAAATTGCCAGTAAAGTTTTTTTTTTTTTTTAATAGAAAGGAGCAACACAGAACAAGAGCAACAGACAGATAGAGGAGGAAAATTCAAAAGGGAGAAAAGGGAGAGAGAGAGAAAACTCAAAGTACCTGCGCAGAATGGATTGCTGGGATTGAAATTAAGGGGGAACTCGTGGGAGACCTGCAGAAACACAGAGCTTTACTTTACTTTCTACAATGTGATTTCAACTCATTAGACAGCATTTCTGGCTATGATTCTTACTGAAGGAAGAATGAGGTGCAGTGCCATCAAACATTATTTTATATAATGTTATTAGTTAAATAAGAGCCTCTGTATGCTATCAGTGTGTACTGCTGTGACAAGTAAACAAGACAGCGATCGTCAGCTAAATGCAGCTCCACCCTATGCAGTTGTCATGACATCCAATTCACTGATCATCTTGTGCAAAGTGACAGTCTATGGGGCTGCTCCTGCAGTAATGACATTTAACCAGCAGAGGGCAGATGCAGATGTCGAACAATGCCTGCTATTTTTGTTTTACAAAGCTTGGGTCTGTGCCAAAAAATATCGAACAATGTTTTACCCACTAATGTTTAACTTAGAAGACTCTGGTCTGTACTAAACGTCCCCCTGGAGACTGAAGTTATTTTACAATAGCCACGATGTGTCTTTCCTGAGCTGTTTTCTGCCAGGTCTTATGGCACAGCATGACATGTATTCAATACAGAAAATTTTTATCAGTACAGGGGGACTGAAGAGTCATGAAACAAAAACCCCTGAAACAACCATATAATCACTGAGCTGTGCTGTGGTGAGCAAGATTTTCTCAACGGCTCACACAAGTAGAATAACTGACAGCTAACTCACTTAAGTCCTGCCCCTTACAGGACTCGTGAAGCCTCAGCTCTCTCGTGCTTACTGTTTAAACGTCTCAAAATCCAGTCCATGTTTTACCTGCCACGAGGGGGGGATCTGGGCTCCAAATCCAAAGGCGGGAAACATCTTATCACTGGAGAAGGGAGATGGAGAGAGAGAGGATGAACAGGCCTGTGTGAATCAAGATCTCCAGGGAGGGACGTTACCTATCGCATACCTACATAACCTGTACAGTATGTCACAATGGGAGGGGACGTTACCTATCGCAGTCCTATATCACCTGCACAATCTGTTAAAATGGGAAGGGACGTTACCTGCCACAGTCCTACATCACCTGCACAATCTGTTACAATGGGAAGGGACGTTACCTATCACAGTCCTATATCACCTGTACAGTATGTTACAATGGGAAGGGAAGTTACCTGTCGTAGTCCTGGACCACCTGTCCCACCGACCAGATAGCCGAGAGGTACTCATTTACCCCCTGAGGACTGATGTAGTGAAGAGAGTCAGGTGACCGAGGGTCTCCGTTTGACCCTGTGAAGTCCACTCCCACCTGGCCCAGAGAGAGAGACAGAGAATGGTTCTTAGTGTCAGAGGGCTACACAACTTTTATGATACATTTTTAAAGCTAGAGCCTGGACTCACAGTGAAGTTGACTTGACAGCCTCCCATAATGTAATCCAGAAAGGAGTACTCCTTCACAACCTGAGGAAGGCAAGGAGAGCAGTCAGATATCACATACATACGCACGCACGCGCACACACACACGCGCGCGCACGCACGCACACACAAACACACACTCACATTACCACATGCAGTATCATGAACACACCGCACATACATTCGCACTCTGGACAGACAGACATAGGCTTGGAGAACAAAACAGACAGGGAACGAGAGAGAAAGAGAACTGAAAAAAATGGAGAGAAAGAAGTGCAGAAGGAAAGAGGAGAAAGGGTGCACAAAAGGTACAGAGACAAAGAGAGAGAGAGAGAGAGAGAGAGGGAGAGGGAGACAGACAGACACCTTTAATGACTCACAGTGCATGGGAAAGCAAGGTTTGTATGGAATACAGTGAGCTCCGAAGGGACGACTAATCAGGCCAACTGGCTTTTGGGGGATCTGACCAACCAGAACACCAGGGGTGGGGGGTGGGAGACACCTCTAATCTAGAGCTCTGTCTGAATAATATGTGAGAACATGGGGCGGGGCGGGGAAGGGAAGGGCAGGGCGGATCTACCTGGCACAGCTTCACGCTGATCACGCCCGAGTTTTTGTAGTTCTTCTTCTTCTGTTTCTTCTTGCTGTTCACACAGTCAAACTCCGCCTAAGGGAGACCAGGAAGGGGAGGGGGGAACAAGGGGGTTGAGAGTAGTTCAGGCTGGTACACGGCAATAAATAAAAGGATCTCTGCGGTGAATGCGGATCTCAGGGCATGTGGAGACAAACACAGACAAAGTCATGCTGTTCACAGGCCGAGCCAGGCCAGGCCTGTCAGGGTTCCATATGTTGAGTCAGGGGAAGCTTCACAAGCCGTGAGAATTATCCTGAATGCAGTTAAATGGCTTGCACAGGGGATACATGCTTCTCATTCCACAATGAAGATGGTGGAAACAGCGGCTAACAAACATTAACTAGCACACAGCGGCCAACACACTGTGGCTAACACACATTGGTTCAAACTACACGCTGTGTCTGGCACCTTGTGGTTAACACACAGCTCTCTAATACCTCTCTGATTCACCCTGGCAAAAGCAGCGTTATTCAGAGTGATAAACCCATCCAATTTCTTTTTTTTTTGCAACATAAATGGTTTCAAAACAACCACTTTAGCACAGTAGGGTAAGGTGGGGCTAAGCTGAAGGTTGAAGGTTAAAGTGAAGTATAGCTGAACAGAGCAACTCCACAGAGAGCTGTCTGCCGAGCATCCAAGGAAACGGCTGCAAACAGACAGTAACCATGTCAGCGTAGCAAACAGCCGCTGAGTTTCTGCTGTCGAACTCACCGGTGCTCCATGCTTGGCCTCCTGCAGGCGTGTCATGTTGGTCTCGAAGATTCCAATGAGGTCATGTGACCCGTCGTTGTCGTAGTCATAGCACTCCACCTGTGGCACAAGGGTGGGGTGGGGTGGGGGCGCGGCAGTCCAAACACAATAAATACCAGTGCAACAAACCTGGGGGCGATCTCTCGGACGACCAACACCTGAGCCCATTTGCACATTGGGCCTGAGAGAATTAAGGCTGATCCAAAGCATGAATGCTAATTCAGCTGTGCTACTGCACAGATTAACTTAAACCTGTAACTAAGACTCCATCAGAATGAATGCAGTCACTCATTTCCTGTTTTTTTTTCTGGGCTGAATGAGCTTGGAAGATGGAGCATCAGTTTTCCAAAAAAACCCGAGAATTAGCGTACGAGTGCAGCCAGATGCTAAGTACATTAACTTCACTGCTAGTTACTTCAATTTAATCCAATTTTTAAAATGAATAACATTTATTGAAGTATGTGGGAGATGTGAGAAATTATATCATGCTGCCAGGGTAAAGCCTAACAGCAATTCTGTTCTCACGGACCACGGGCTAGACAAGGGACTGAAACAGACAAACGAGGAGACCCCAGTCTGCAACAGTCTGCACCAGTCTTCCTGCATTCACTCTTGCACGCACATGCACACACGGCACAAAATTTATAGATGCACACACACATGATATTATAGATCTATAGAGCACACAAAAAGAAGTACAGTCCAAACGTTACTCAAAGTCTTTACCAACGGTAAAAACAAATTTCAATTGAGTACAATGCAACAGGACAAAAAAAGATTAAAATCATCAAAATCACAAAAAAGTACACACATGGAAACACACGCACGCACGCATGCACGCAAAGAAAATATGCATAATCAAAATGGAACACCCTGGCAACACTGACATGCAGCAAAGGATGATGGGAGGAGGGAAATGGCCCATCGCTCCACCCACCTTAGATGCTAGCATCAGCTCTGGCCATCTCCCTGCATACAGTGGCCAAAAAACTCAGAAAAAAACCCTAATTCTGAAGAAAAACAAAAAACCGTTGCTACTGTTTATTATTATCATCATCATCATCATTATCATAATCTTTTGAGGGGCAGGATATAACAGACCTTGTATCTCAGAGGGTGTATATCTCAGGTGGATTCTCAGGTAGGACACTGCTGTTGTACCCAGGAGAAATGCACTAGCTAAACTGATTCAGTGAAATGCCCAGCTGTATGACCACAGTTTGTAGGTCACTCAAGATAAATGCATTTACTCAAAAAATAAAAAAAAAACCATGTTTTTTTTTCTTTCCTTTCTAGCAGATGCCTTCCAGAGTGGTTTACAGAAATGCACATTTTTGTATATTACACAGCACACAGCTGGATATTTTGCTGACAAGGCGAAGTAAGAAAAAAAAAAGTACCTCGCCCTCAGACACAGTGGGCATTGTCTCCACTGGGATTTGAACCCGTGACCTACAAAATTACAATTCCAGTACTGCTTCACCACTAGACCACACTGCAGCTCCACAACCAAGTCTGAACGTTTCCAATGAGATGCTCTGGGTCCAGGAAATGGAGACGTATAGCAATTATAGCGTCTACCCGAACGCAGGAAGCCCCTTGGTGAGATAACATGAAGCAGTGCATATAGGATATGTAGTAATGAGCTTTTCTCTTTGAGGGGAGGATGCTCACACCCACTGTGATCTAAACATGAGAGAGGAAGCATACTAAAACCACTCAACTCTCCCGCAGCATTCCAGAGGCCATTCAATCCAAATATTCTCATCATTTTTTGGCATTTATTTTATCCCTCCCTGCAGAACAAACACTATACTGATGACCTATTTTAACCTCTCTCAAATGTCATTTTCAATATTTCATTTGATAGTCCGAGTAATATGATCCACCTCTGAAATGACTGAACAGTTTCAAAATATGGGTCAAATTACACAGAGTCACAAGGTTACCATGGAAACACTAATGTCATGCCCATGTTTTGCAACAGCAACACAGGGCAATGTCCATACAGCGTATTTCCTGGAACAAAGCAATTCTATCTCACCCTGAGAAGAGGGTACAATACAGTGCCATATAAACTCCAATGATGCTATAAACATACCAGATGCTCAGCTCTGCATTTACCACAGACATTAGACACATCAGATACTAAGATATGTATTTTCCAGAGACACAGCAGATGCTCAACTGTCGATACCACAAAAACTTCATACACAACAGATAATCAGCTCTCTGTAATGCCACAGATTTTATAGATACACCAGATACCCAACTACGCATTCTTACATTACGGGCTCAGTTTGAATGCCCCAAAAAGCACTGATATCAGGGAACCCACCTTGATGGGTTTGTCCAGGTCACCCCCACAGAGAGACTGCAGGGGGATCCTGAAGGGGCGCCATGAGGGGTTCAGGTTGTTCTTCACCACCTGTGAGAGGGACAGAGGGCGGGAGAGTGTGAAGGAAAGAGTGAGAGGAGGAGAAATGAAGGGATGGTGGTGAAATCAACAACATCGTGATAGTATATTTTGACAATAACAGAAGCTTGGATTCCATGAAAATTACAAATAAATACAATACATAAACATTTTTTTTGTGATCACTGACTGCATCAAACATGTGTAAAGAACAATGAGGAAAAATAAAAACCTTTTTTTTTAGCCAAAGTAAAGAAATTTAATGCAACTGAATAGAGACCAATATGTGATTCCATATTCTAATATCAGCCTTATGGTTTCATAAGGTAGTGTTTCGCAGCCTTGGAGACTGCAGGGGTACCTCTGTCCTGTGGGCCAGCTGCCAGCCCGTCTGCGTCTGCTTGTAGAACTCCAGGTACGGGTCTGACTTTCCAAAGAAGTCCTGAAGCACATTCGTGAGTTTAAAGATGGTGTTTGTTATGATATGCCCCGCACTCACCCGCTCAGGCACGCAAGTATGCATACGCACACACTCACACACACTTGCACGCACACAGGAGCTTGTGTTGACACTATTACTTAATGTTCCTATGTATATAAACAAAATGTACAGAGTTTTATGTAAAGAAGGGCCACAACACAATCAAGCATTTGACAGCAACTTAATATCTGTCAATACTGGACTCATGATTTGCACATGAAACATACTCATTTTAAACAATTTTATTAAAACTTTGTTTTAAAAAGTTAAACATGCTAAGTTAGTTATTAAATAAGCATATTTCCTCATCTTACAAAAACACTAGCTGATTGTAGCTGAAGTGACAGAGCTTTATTTTTATGCTTGGAGAAGTATCCACCTCACCTTGTTGTCCAGTTTCCTAGCTTCCACCTCAAAATTCACCACCCTGTTGTCCTTTATTTCTTCAGCACAGATCTACAATGAATGAAAAATGAAAGAGGCATTCAAAATAGGAGGAAAAAATGCAAAGAAACTGGAGGTTGGTCTATATACCAACTCTAGGTGTGCACAAATGCCCACCACTAGACATGGGGAAATCTAAGTTAGACTTATATGCAGTTCTGCATAAATGGTCCAATAAAAAGCATGACATATTTCAGCTCACTATCAGCTAAGCCAATCAATGAGTGCAGATCAAAAATGTGGGGAAGCTTACTATCAGCTAAGCCAATGAATGAGTGCAGATCAAAAATGTGGGGAAAGAAAACAGATTCCCACCTTTTTTTTCTAGATGGGAATTCCAAAAATTCAGTACCCAAGTAAATACAAATGCACTGAAGTAAATGGGAACATGACAAGCTATCAGACATACAAAGCATCTGTGTGGTACCATAGATGCTTGTTACAAGCTGTAGTGGTGCAGAATACCAAGACAGTCCGTTTCCGTCATTAACGTAAAGACTGTAGACAGCTTTGGCAGCTGGTTCAGAAAACTGTAAGACTGTAACCCGCGCTGGTAGTGACAGCTCAAATGAAGCTTCATGCACCCAGTTAGGGTGGAGCTACAATCAGCTGTCAGTCATTTACATGTCTTAACCAATCCAAAAAAAAAAAGGCTTTTCACTCCACGGCCAAAGTCACTGGTCATTGGTCCAAAATCATGAAGTCGCTGGTGCTACATGGTAGCTCCTCCTACTTTTGGTTCTTTGAAACCTCGCTCCCCCATCACATGGGCAGTGAGAGAGTATCCTTATTGCACGTCCTTGTGAGGAAATTACCTTATTTTTTTTGACGCGAGTCTGCTGCCCATTTGCACAATGGGAGTCGGATATTAGCAAAAACTTTACACGACACACCAATGGTTACGAGCAAAAGCAAGCCTTCAACAGAGACACCTAACCTAAATGACCCGGGTCGAGTATGTAGATGATACACTACCTCTTCAGAGAACAAACCAATGGAGAGGGTAGTTAATCATACTTATTACATGAATTGATCAAATTGAGGCTCCTTTTGGTTATGGTCCTCATGGTTAGTTAGCGCAGTTTTGCAGTTGTATGTATTGGCCCTGGGCTTGGAGATCAGTTAAGGTCAACGCTATTCCCGTCTCTTCTCCATCTGCTTTCTAGGGGTCAGCTGTGATCGTGCCAAACCAAATCCACATCAGATATGAAACTTGAGGCAAATAATTATTTATCTCACATATTAGCCTGCAGGCAGGTAACCTACGCCAAAGAAAAAAATCAATATGCATTTTCCAGATGGTTTATCAGAGATTGGGCAGAGTGTTTTTTTTTTTTAATTTCATGCTCTGTTACACTTGCAATTACTATAAAAGCTCAAATTGGGTAAAAGGATTTACTAAGCACCTTGATTTTTATTTCCCTTTGATGTTTTAATCTTTTTCAATGTTTTTTCCTCCCCTCTTTTTATCTGCTAATTTGGATTGCCTCATTGTATTCACAGCTTGCAATTTGGGAGAGTGAAGACAACCTTGCAGTCCCTCAGTTCCAGTTCTTTTTCTACACAACCAACAAGCTGAGATCACACAGTGATATGAACAAGTCCTCAGGTACCCATTGAGCCAGGTTTAGTCCTAGGCTAACATCACACTCCAGTCTCTGTGTGCTATGCTAACAGCATACTCCTGTGCTAAGTAATGTTAGCTCAGTTTTGCCAGTTTTATCCAGATCCGACTCAAACCCAATTCTTAGCTTGACATAAGATATTATTAAAAGTCTTTCAATTTTTAAGAATAAACTCATAATTTTAAAAGATGTGAGCAGCTATGCTATGGACACCCCACTGACCAGCAGAGGTCACTAGTGTGCAATTAGGCACACTAATCTCCACTAACTGAATCCCTCCCACCCTGGGTGACACTTCAGTACCACCCTAAAGAACAGTCTATGGACAATGAAATGCTTTTCTTAAATTTTTATTTAAGGAAAGCATTAACACCCCCACCAAAACAGTGAAGCCTCCACTTCAGTCAACTTCCTCCCACAACATCCACCCCCTATCCATGCTACCTGAACACCTGAACAAAAAAGAACGAAATTATACCAACGAGACATGGGAAAAAACCATGAACAAAGCTATAAACATAAGCTGGCTGAGTGATCCTCCCCAATTTATGCAGAATGCCCAAGAGTCACCTCGGCCGCATCAGTTTGCGTTTGCAAACAGCGTTCACTACCCCTTCCCTTCCAGCACTGGTCTACAGTCACAGAGGGCAAACCGATTGCAAGTGAAGGGGTGAGTAAATAAAGGCAGTCAATCGCTAAAGCGATGTAACTGGCCGAGTCTTTCACTGCAGCTTCGCAGCATGTTTCCTCTGTCTGTGTATTAACTTGTTTTCGCTGCGGGAAACAGCAAACAGATGTTTGGTGGGGCTCAGATCTCAAAAGACCTTTTTCCCCCAATTAGGCCCAACTAAGCCCATGCTGCAGTCTGTGTGCTGCTATCTGTGCTAGCCCTATGTCTCGCAGCTGTCTCCATGTTCTTGTCTCTGCTTGGCTAATGTCCTAAACAAGTCTCTTTTTTCTGTCTGGGCTACACTAATGCCTCAAACCAGCCTGTGTTTCTGAGTGTATTAGGTTAATGTCCCATACCAGTCTCTGTGCTTCCGTCTCTGCTACACTAATTTCCCACACCAGAGTCTTTGTTTCTGTGTGCATTAGGTTAATGTCTTCCAGCAGACCCGGTGTTTTTTTTTTTTTTCTGGGCAAGGCTACCACTGCTCTCAGTTCCCTGCAAGCGGACCGTCTTACCGTGATGCTGCCTTTTCCAGCTGGTTTCTTGTTCTTCAGAACCAGCGGTCGGGTAAAGTTCTTGCTGGCCACGATCTGAAACACAAAGCCGGTGGGGGGAAAACCCAGCCTAATTATAATAACCCCAACTAATAAAACAAATACAGTTTCATTTTGAACACGCATAACAACCAAACAGGCCTTGAATTAGCATAACCAGAACAGGCTTAATCCTTTACTTTAATACCAAAGTGTTTGCCTACTTCTTCATCCCACAATGCCTTTCTTCATTACACAGGTTTCATGGCCAATGAAATTAACTTCAAAAAATATGGTGCAAGACACACATATTTACAGTTAGACAAAATATAATGGTGCTGTATTTTAATTCACAAATCACTGATGCACAGAAATAAGCCTATCTGTAAAGGACATTATTTAAAAAAAGGAAAACAAAACAGATGATTTGTACGTGCGGTGAATAAATATGATTTGTCTGCTGCCGCTCAGCGAAAGTGAAAGCATTTGCACACATTCCGGAGAGCAGGGGGAATGTGAGCACATGGGGAACAGATGGAAACCTGCTGCATCAGGTTACAAATGTCACGGCTCCAGCATGCCACACCTTCTGAGCCTGCGGGAACGACACACAGACTACCACACCACGGAGAAGGGTGGGGCACATTGTGTGGCTTTGTTCAACGCTCCAGGCACTAGGGAACGTTTACCATAACAACATGCACATTTTGCTAAAATGAACAGAAACGCAGTAGTGACAGGTGAGTGAGCACCAGTGACACAATTCATACGCAGAAGTAAATCTATACGCATCACTGAATTGTTTACACCAGTTAAAATGCAGTGCTCTCTCAAACGACACACAATGAGTGGCTCAAATCAGTGAGCTGTTGATAGTATATGGAATTCCCACTTGTTTTCTCATTTGTCAAACTTTTGTGTGTTCGGTGCACTTCCATACTTAGTGGTATAATCGTATTAACATTATTCTAACATTCAAACACCAGTCAGAACTACTGTATCTTGCAGTGTATGCACTCGCAGTTTGGAACTCTCTTAAAAACAAAGAAAATGGTGACTGTATCAGCTAAGCATTCTTAATAACAGACAGGTTTACGAATAAACCACTGCATATATGGCCAAGGTAGGTTGATGATGTATGACCTCAGTAGTTTAAACAAATGGATAAATATCCCTGTATGTAAACAATAAGTGTCTGTACTTTAAAAAGGAGTGATCACAGAAATGGTTGCAAGAAAAAGTTTGTGGTCGTCCCTTTGGAATATATCAATACCAGGATGTCTGTATTGTGTACTGAATGTGTTCAATAAGCATATTGAAAGTACAGCTGCTTTTGTGCTCCTAGTTCACTTAAGACTGTGTTTTTCTATGTCTATAATTTTAGGGTATTTTGCCCTTCTCCGTGGAACCAAGTGCAGGACAATGAAGAACGCGCTGATGACTTCTCTTAAGAGAATGTTGGTTTATTACAATGCGCACTGGAGAGACAAACTCAGAACATTCGGGCTGCCTGTGCCGAGAGAATGAAGTTGTGTGGTGTGTTGATATACAGATCATGGTCATACATATCAGAGACAACTGGTCTTGTCCCTCCATGGGAACCCTGGCAGATCCATTAGCAAGGATATGCTGTGGAGATAGGACACCCTACAGAAATGTAAATGCTTGGTTGATGACTGGAGCTGGCTAGGCCAAAGGTGGAGGTGTCACAAAGAATGAATACAGAATAAAGCACAGTTCTGTCGGGAAGCCTTAAATAATATAATAAAAACCTGGAACCTACCAATAATTGTGACTAAGATGAACATCAGACCACATTTTAGGAGTAATCACTGTACAAATCCTGGTAATTCCAAACCTTTTCTTTCATCGGTAAATGTATTTCCTATGGGAAGTGCACCCTGGCAGTTACAGCACGTAGAGCAAACGTCCCTTTTTTAAGAAATGAGCAATTGCCCTTCACCAAGCGCTCAGAGAGCCCAAACTTCCCCAAACATACTGATGCTCCCCAGCATCATACAACAGGTATAATCTGTCACAAAACAAAACAGCAAAGAAATATTTAAACAAGCAAAACCTGCTACAGCTGACACAATACATAAGCATGCCCAGACTGTGTGTATCTGCTTATGCGTGTGCACCTTTTTTTGTATATGTGTGCTTGAGTGTGACAAATGAAAATATGTTACAGTGTTATTTATGGATGGGTGAAGAAAGGACTCGTGCAAAGCCAGGTTCAAAAGTTAACTGATTCAGGGAATAAATACCTAAGCAAGCCAATAAGAAAAACTCCCTGGCCATGCATATGGCGGATAGGGCTGCCCTTTCCTTGCCTGAGTGAAAACCCTCAAGAGTCTGGTTCACATGGTGTGCTAGAGCTGCAACAGACTAAATAAATAAATGTGACAATGTTTACCTTTTTCAAACTGAGTACAGTAGTAAGGTGGCAAACCACAAAATCCGGGTTCCCTTGGTGGTACTTATGCCATTTCACCTGGTGCCTCTGATTTTCTATCGAGAACTCTACACCTATAGGAGCCATTCATTTCATACGGCAAACTGCGTACAAGTACGCATCTAATGATAGCATACCAGAGTATGCTGCTATGGCAATGTTAACCAATGGCAATGGTATTTCTACAGCTGCCCACACCCACGGCCATTAAACTGAATCACCTTTTCTAGATGGTAAAGTGAAAGAATGTTGATTGAGTTGATGCGCAGGAGTGCTATGTTGCACTTTTCAAGGCACTGTATTTTTATTTGAGAGAGGTGGCAAGTGTTGTTGTTAAAACAAACAAACACTTTGTAGGGGAAAACCACAGGAAGCTAAAATTCAATGCAAACCGCGCCACTCATCATACAAGTACGTGAAATATTAATTATGAATGAGGCAAACAAGTTGATCAACTGAGGGAATCCTGTGACTCTCTCCCGCACTGAACTGAAACTCATTACGGCGTCAGTGCCCCAGAGTTTGAATTCAGGGTTACCTGTCCCAGAGTGCACTCCAGCTCCCCCAGAAAGTCGTCATCGCTGAGGTCGATCGTCTTGTTGTCGATGTCATAGATCCCGAACTTGAGCTTCTGCACCAGCTCGAAGTAATAGTCGACGACAAATTTCTTGGCGAACTTCGGTTTGAGACAATTCTGGACTTTCTCTGTGCGATCCACCTACAGCAAACATGCGAGACACAGCACTGCAAATTACTTTTTCTGGTGACACAGGATAACTTTAAGACAGAACTATGTTGTACTTGGGGACAAGACAGTCACACAACCTCTTACTACATAGGGGCAGCCTATAGCCTAGTGGCTAAGGTACATGACTGGGACCCCTGAGGTTGGTGGTTCAAGTCCAAGCCCAGCCACAGCAAGAACACCACTGCTGTTGGGCCCTTGAGCAAGGCCCTTAACCCCACATTGCTCCCAGGGGAGATTGGCCCTTGGTTAGTCTAATCAACTGTAAGTCGCTTTGGATAAAAGCGTCAGCTAAATGACAGTAATGTAATGTAATGTACATGACAACAGCCAAAATGGTTTGTTGCTCAAACAGCAACTGCTGAATGTCAGTAGATTATCAATGGCTCAACAGCTTCTTTGTGTCATTATTTTGTTATCTGTCACAATGACACAACTTCCTCACTATGTCACAAGAGGCTAATGAAACATTCTTGGTTGGACTTAACAAGAGTTTCTCAATCAGCTGAAGAAGAGGTTTCAACGCACTCTTGTAATATTCTAGCATGGGGATGTGAAAAGTGTTTAAACTCTCAATGACAGATATCTGACAGGTTTTATGTCCTGAAACTACATTTCTGACAAGGGTGTCAATTTTAGGTCCTTCACGTAGGGTAGGCATATTTATGTGGTTTCCTTTCAATCACCTCCAAATGTAGGGCTTACAAACAAGCTGGAGCAACCACGGTATCTGACCGAGTTGAACCTATCGCTGTGTTCTGCTGAGGAGAGTAGATAATTATGATTGGCTCAAAGAAGTCAGTGACTGGCAGCCAGCTGTGGTTCCAGCCAATGACGTGATGCTACATTTCACTGTGGCTTCACCACTAAAATGTTACAAAAGTTAGCACAGATGCTACAGCCCTCTAGGACTGGTGCCTGACAGGAGTGCCTGATCTACCCTGTCACACCCAGACCCTGGATCTACCCTCACCCTGTTGGACACAGACCTCATACCACTGCTGTGCTTGGGTGTTCATCAAGAGGACGCACAGCGGATCCGACTTGGACCCTATGTCCTTATCCAGCAGGTTCTCACAGGACACCGTCAGCTCCACTTTGGTTACGCACTGATTAGCTGCCATCTCAGAGCTTACCTGAAATAAATAAAAAATATATATTTAGAGTTAGTTTCATAGTTCTTCAATCGAAGTTAAAAAAAAACGGACTGTGCAATTCATTTTAAATGAGGTGCAATGACTTGCCGTTACAAGAAAAAGTAGGCCTACATTTTGTGTAAGTAGTGTCCTGTAATATCTGCAGGCAATATCTGTTAATTGAAGTATCTGTACGGCAATGCAGCTAAATAAAAACAAATTAGTAAACCCTCCAAATGAACTAGAAATTCTGACAATTCAGGCCTTGTTATTGAAAGTTATTCATTGTATTACACCTACTTACTGCTGAAAATTGTTGATTAGTGTGTTCTATAGTTAGGCTATATACATGATGATTATGCATTTGAATATAAGGCATTTTGCACCAAATTAGCTAAATATTTACTTTACGCGTGCATACTCGTGCGCCTAGCAGGGTGACTTAGCAGAGCCTCGCTCATTTTCTTGGCCATGCCTGTCACCTGGACATGTAATTGTGTACATCCTGCGCATTCCGTCAGCAAGCTGTAAAGCTTACACCTTTTTTCCACTGAGTGACTCACCCCAAAAGTTTCCACATAACTAGCAAAGTCAATTAACGGTATGATACAACAGCTAACTAGCCAGCAAAACGGAAACAGTATCGTGGTTACCCAGTGAAACAGATTGCTTAACTTCAGATACATTTTTATTGCTGGCAAGTTTCTTGCACCTCGCCTACTGGTATATGACACCAACTGAGATTGCCTTTACGTTAGCAAATTAGCAAAAACGTATGAATTGCATCCCTCCTTCCACCTCTAGCGTTAGCTAAATCAATACATGCCCCATGGCCGATATAAATGCAGCTCCTCACCCCGAGCCACACTCCAGGAAAGCTCACCAAGCCTGCCTGAGTAAGATAATGAATCACCAGCTCATCTGTAACGCTTAGCTGGCGCGTCGTTAACTCCCACCTCGTCAGAACAGCCTCAATCCTCCAACTCTGAAACTTGCCTTCTTGCACGGCTCGTTTTTTTTAAGATTATGGAACACGACAAACAGTATTTACACTGCACTGGAGCAAGCTGCATATTTCTCTACTCACCACTACAACATAAGCATCTACTGAACAGTTTGCCAGGAAGTGAATCTCTTACTTACCAGTCCTATCAGAACAAAAATTTAAAACAAACAAAACGAAATTGTACGACTAAATCCACAAGCACAAGCTAAACGGGGGCTACTCCCAGTTGATACGTAGCTTCACGTCTACCGTGAATGCGCTGCTGGGACGGGCTCAGCCCACCTCGGCCTGACGTCATCATAACAGAAATGATGGGCGTGCCTCTGCGGCAGGGGGGAAGGCCTCTTCTCACATTTCTGTTTTTTCAGCAGGATCGAAAAACAGAAATGTCAGAGATCTTGGGTTGTCTCAATAATAATAAAAATAATTCCAATAATTTGCTTTTGTGCAGAGAGTCACTGCAGGTCAATACAAAGGATAAGCAAATGTAACAGTTCTGTATACTTGAGGAATAACGCTGCGTTACCGGTGCAGATTGGAAATTGACCAAGTTTAGATTGCATATCTCAGTCAATCAAGTGCAATGAATATTGCATATGGGAAGGGTGTTCATTGTAATCTCCATCAGAAAGAACATACTTTTACAATGAAACCCCTACAATGGAGAAAACAAAGGCCCCTCATAACTCACAGACTTTCAGGTCTATGGAACTGAACACAGAAACAACATAATCCCCCCCCCCCCCCCCTTTCTTTATTTAATGAATTACATCATAAAATCCCATTTGGTGATGGCGGACAACTAATTTAACTCTTGGACATTATTTATTGACATAAGAGGACATTTATTTATATTTGTCTTTGAAAGTATAAGCGTTTTCATATTCTCGCCTTCTCTTGCAAAGTATATGCGTTTAAATGTACACTTTACCAAATACAATCCCTGCCGAGGCTTATCAATGTAACCAAGCAAGGTTACTAGGGGAAAGGTCAGATACCACCTAATGAACAGCACAACACCAACGATGCAATAATTACTATGCTTCATTTTTAGTTATAAGCTATAAAACAAAATTAGAGATGTATGATTTTTTTTTACTGTTCGTCGATGCTGTGCCTTGCAAAATAATAGATTAAAAGGTTAAACAGCCTACTGAACCCTCACCATGACAATTCATCTCGGAACCATTATTCAACGGGATTTTGATTCCCTAACGTTGGAAATAGCGGAGCGCTGGTAGGTTGCCAGATTTACCTTATTTCCTGATGTTAAGTTTGTTAACCACTCTTTTGGTCTGGGCGAGTTCCTTGTAGTTGAATTTCAGGAGGACTCTGGCAACCCTTATTTTTCACCTTTCAAAAGCTACTGTGAGGAATGCTGTTGAGCACTCATAAGCTGGTAGATACAGCGGGACATGGCAGGTATTATTCTAACGCGGTCTATTTCTCGGTCACTATTGCCGGCTAGCAAGCACGTCAAGCCCAAAGGACTGGCCAGACAATATTGGACTGCCTGCAAGAAGCCCATTCTCTCAGTAAAGTTGAACTTTTTGCCTAACTAGCTTGCTTACCACTGCTGATAGCTGCAGCCAGGTGCAAGGTGCATAGTTGACATGTTATATTGTTCAGTTTTCAAAATCAGATAAACTGGTCTTCGCTAATTTCGAGGCGTTGAGAGAGGCTAACGTTAATTAGCCAATTCTGTTTGTATTTGCAGACAGTTTAAGCGCTAATTGTTACTTGTGCATGCAACTTAGCTGTCTATATCATTTGGTACTTTTTTGCTTGCCAGCTACTTCTCTCTTCACGACATAAAACATTTCATGCTGGAAGCGATCAAGTTACTTATCTAAACATGTTATTTGGTTATACATAGGGTAGTACAGGTTATTAATTCGCGAGCTAGCTATTGGCTATTGTGCAATCAGTTTCTTATCTACCTGTTACTGTTTTGCAAATCTTGATATGTAATGCTTTCAGTGTAGAGTCTGAACAATAACATAGATCTGTACTCTTGGAACATCCAGGCAATGTAGCTAATCAATACTTGAAGATGCGTGCAACTAGAGCCTGCTACTTCGGTACAGAGAATGGGTGGTATTGTGGGGCAACTGGCAAGCTGCCTTGCTTTATAGTTGCCTCTGAACTCTAGTAGTTCACCGGCTACTGTCGGTCAGTGAGAGAGTTCATTCAGTGAGCTGGCAAACCTGGCTGAAGTCCGCGGGTGGCCTGGATCAGGGCTAAGATTATCACTTTCAACGAGCAGTAAACAAGTCCTATTGTTTATAAGCAACGGTGTACGGGGGCTGACCTGTGCCAAAATAATTGGAACTTTTTGTCATGTGTTCTTGTACCCAATGTTTAATTGCATAGTTGGTTGGATAATTAGTTCCCCCTATCTGTCCGCTTCTATATAGCTATTACTTGGTAGTATACATCTGCCAATCACTCTTGGCTGATTGGGGGTAGAGTTGGGTGAGCGAGGGGCTGTTAAGAGGTTAAGGAGTGTGTGGTGTGTGCGTGCGTGCTGTGGATGTTCTAAAACTGTAAAACACTGGTCGGTCAGCTGGATTTTTTCATCTTCCACTGGACTCACTGTCTTTCCTTCCTGTGGAAAGCAGGGTGGAAGAACCACATTCCTGCTAACGTTACCTGCCTTATCTTACTTGGGAAACAAGGCGTACAAGACACTGCGTTCCAACGCCGTGGTCCATGCTCTTGACAAAGGTGATATTTTCATGTAAACAGATGTGACTACATGAATAATGTATTTTATTTTACTCCTACGATGAGATCTGTGCTATGTAGCATTTAATAGTACAGGTTACCTCATGTACTTTGCTATTGGTATAAGAAGGGTAACTACCTCAGATCTGAATTAGGAATGCAGCACTGATGGCCTGTTACAGACAATGCTGGTGAAGTGAACACGCTGTGCCCATCTCTGTATCACACTCTGTGTTCAAGCTGAGGAAGACCTGGAGAGAGCCGACTATCTGTACAGCTGCGGAGAGACAGAGAAACTCTACGAGCTGCTGTTGCCTTATAAGGACAGGTAGATCACCTGGCACCAGGGGGCTGCAAGCTCATGTCCCCACTGGCATTTTCTTTCTCCTCTCAGAGCCGATAGCAGTCCCTTCTCTGTGAAAGGCCCAATTAAATATCCCTGTTCCTCCTGACATTCGTAGCTCTCTTTCACCCCCTCTGTCTTTTGCTCCCTCTCTTTCTTTCTTTCTTTCTTTCTTTCTCTCCCTCTCTATTGCACAAAGATGCAGAGTGATATTGCACATTGATTAAAATCAGAAACCAGGAAGGTAAATGGAAGCATAAGTATTTTAGCTGGAACAGCATCAAGCACTAAGCGTGCTGTCGCCTGTAGTCTTGCTCTCCTGTCTGTAAAGTTGCTGAGTAAATGATGGGTGCCTGGACCCTCTGATCCAGTGGACCACTCGCTCTTAAAGTGAAGTTTGGCTCTGATAGCTGTGTAGCTGTAGAAGATGAACGCTGATGCATGACGAAGAGCGTTGTCTTTATGGTGTGGCTCACATCTTTGTTCGGCAGCGAGGATGCAGAGTTACTATGGCGGCTCGCGCGTGCCTCTCGGAGCTTGGCCCAGCTGTCGCACGTCGCTGCGGTGGACAAAAAGCGGCTGACGTACGAGGCCTTTGAATACGCCAAGAAAGCACTGGAAAAAAGGGAATCCTGCTTCGCTGCTCACAAGGTAACCAGGAGAGAGCACAAGAGACCTGGAGAACATTCTTATTTTCCTTCTTATTTTACTCATTTATTTTTGCAGTGCTTTCTTTGCCCTTGCCAAAGTAAAAATGAAACTAAATTAATCAAAAGCAAGGTCAAAATTGTTATCAGTTTAACACTGTTTATAATACTATAATACCTTGCCCAGCTATATAAAAAATAAAAATTGTTTTCTGATTGGTTCATAGGAGTGACAAGCTGCACATGGTAGCTCAACACATTTTGGGGCCCACACATTCCAAGCTCTGCTATAACACAGGAAAAACAAAACTGTTGCATATCTGAACTTCATTTGTTCATTGCAGTGGCTGTCAATTGACCATTGAAAGCACTTATTGTTCTTAGCCATATACTGCAGTGGTTTGAAAGAACCGTTATTGCATGTACAAATTTTTACTTGTATAACTGGTTTAAGTGCATCTTATTTTTTATGAGTTCGGGTGACTCCAGGGCTGAAGAGTAACACCAGTTATCTAAACTGGCAACTATTTAATCATATATACACCATACCTGCCAATATATAGGTTATACAAAAGGAGTGTATGTGTTTTGAAGTGTAAATGAGGTGAACTTCTAAGTGCGTTTTATCTTCGAAGTAATCTGTCTACTTCACTCACGTCAAACAAATTTCAAAACAAACTCTGCAGGCTGAGGAAATCATGGAAGTCTCCCTGGAGAAAAAACAAAAGGAAAAAATTCCGTGTTTAACAGCAGTGGACCATAGATAATTAGATATCTATAGCATATTGAGTGCAGTGTTGACTGGGTTATGGGTGCCAGAACATGTTAATATATTTCTCAAACCTGTCATGGCACCTGTGTGGCATTGTTTTTTGTGAAGCAGTTGTGCTGACTGTTGTTGTCTGATTGCTTTCTCTCATCCCCAGTGGTATGCCGTGTGCCTGAGCGATGTCGGAGAGTATGAAGGAATAAAAGTAAAAATAGGGAATTCCTACATAATAAAAGAACATTTAGAGGTAGGCCCCTCCTCTCCTTCTGTCATCCAGACATCCAGCCTCTGGCTGAAAAGAGGACTGCCTGTCTATCCTCAACATCCATAAAAACAAACTCGGGACTGAAATAAATGTATGTGACATGTTTCAGTCTTTTCCTTTTTTTTAAAAAATGCAGGCAGTGTGGCGGCAGTTTTTTCAGGGATTAGGCACTGTAAATGGGTTTCACTCAGCTGTGGAAAAGTTCTCAAAGTTATAACAGAAGTAAAATAAATTTACTTGAATATTCTTGAAAATAATAGTTTTCACAGAGGGTTTAATTAAAATGCTTGGTCTGTATTTTAAAGAGCAAGCTGATTACTTTCTTGGGTATCAAAGGCCAGTTTTACATTACTTTATAAATAGGATGAAATGTTGACAGCATAGTCTTCTTATTAGTTTTTACAGGGGATTCAAAGGATCTTAAAATAACTGAAGTGATGTTGCAGGTAACTGGGGGAATTCTGAACTGAATCTGCTGCTGACTGAACATATCAAATTGAATTCATTTAATCTGAGCTGTATGCAATGGGATTAATTCTAGTCATGGAGGAATCAATCCAAGAGAAACTTGAGCATTCTGGTTGCTGTTGCTGTGTGCTGGTTCTCACAGTATTTAAGTGCTAAATTGTGGTCATTGAATTACAATGAGTCCACCCACCTTGCTCCCAAGACCTGAGTTGAGTGCAGAGCAGAAGGAAGCCACTGGAAGCTGCAGACAAAGTGGTGCGCAGGCAGACAGTTGTGCGTTCCCGGGTCTAATGTGGTGTTTATAGCAGATGCATGAAGACTGTGGGCAAATGCCAAACAGTATCTGTGTTCCTCTCCCCAGAGAGCCATTGAGCTGAACCCAAAGGACGCCACATCCTTCCACATCTTGGGCTTCTGGTAAGTGCCGTATACCTGCAGGTCTAGATCCTCCATTGGCTTTGAGTGAAGTAATAAGGCTACTCATTGTAATAATTTACTTTCTGACAGATATTCCTAAAAGGTGGCCCTTGATATGTCTTAAGCCACTGATTTTTTTTTTATTATTCATTTAAAATATGTTGTCATCTCCCGGTCAATTTCAGTTTTATGTTACAGTTTTTAAGCCAATCATAGTAAACAATGCCAAACGCAAAGGTAGCTCTAAGCATCAGGAGTAGACCGTTACTAGATACTCATCACGTAGCCCAGGAAGCACAGACTGAGGATAGATTTCACTCCTTGTCACCCTTTTCCCCTTTCTTAGGTGTTTCGCCTTTGCCGAGTTGCCATGGTATCAGCGCAAAGTTGCCGCCATGATATTTGCATCACCGCCCACTGCCACATATGAAGAGGTGACCTTGACCAAAGGAGGCAGCCAATCCTATCATGCTTTACTAGACTGTAGGACAGCCAATCATGTCACACTTAGATGAAGCAGACTGTGGGAGAGCCAATCCCCTCACACTTGCATAGCAGACTGTTCCTTTGGTTACTCACATCATTATTTATTCATTGTTATTTTAATGGGAGATGCCAAATGACATAATGTGGTTTAACAGGTAGCAAAAGTTTGGATAATATGTGAGTTTTAAAAAGGGTGGTGTTAACATGATAAAATCCCCATGGGGCCAAAAGACTTATTCTGCATACCAAAAAGATATGAAGAGAGTTGAAAAGCATTTAACTTAGTTACATATTTTCATACTCAGCAAAAAGGATTAATCTGGAACACGGGGAGATTCATTTGGGTTTTTTCCAGATTTCTTTTTTTAAAAAAGGGTTGATTAAAATGCATAAGAGAATCTGCAGTATTTCTGGACCGGTCAGCCAAGGGGGCATCGGTGTAAATTGGGTAAATGTAAATTTCAGACACAAAGTACAGAGTGATTTTTTTTTTTTTTTTTTTTTTACTGGGAGGGCTGTTAATTAATGCCCAGAGCCACAGGGTTTGAGAGCAGGTCTGCAGCTGAGCTGGATGCCCCATAGAATGAGGACAGACAATATGCCAGATGGCTATTTCCCAATTTAAAGCAGGCAGAATAAATTGATCAATTTGTCTTTGAATATTTCTCTGAGGGATGAGTTAAACTCACTGGGGATTTCCTTTGCAGGCCTTGGAGTTCTTCCTGAAAGCTGAGGAGGGTAAGTTTTAAAAAGTTTAAAAAAAATCTGGCTTAACTTGACCATGAACACTATTTGGAAATGATCAAATTACAAACTCCACACACCTAATCCCCATGATTAGGCAAATTCATTTTATAAAAAAAGATCTGTATTCTTCTATAATTAAGATGAGACTGAAGATTCAGATACTTTGGACCACTGCCTTTATCACTGAAACAGAGTGCTTGTATCTGCACCTGCTTCTATAAAATCCTCATTCAAAATCCCATTTAAAATATGCCCATTTGTCCATCTTTATAGGAATCGATCAGGGGTTGGGCAAGAAGGGGTGATCGGTTTATGGATTTCGGAATGTCATTCATTTATAAACATGTTTATTAATAAAAACATTGAGAGGCCTTTTGAGATGCATCTAATTGAGCCTGGGCAACTGATGTGAACTAAAACCTGCGTACAGACAAGCGCATCAGGAAAGGGATTGCCCACCCAAAATACATAAAACCTTCCAGGGCCAGGAACCAAGTGGGAAAGGGAGGCTCAGCTGTTTCTAATGTTTCTGCACCCCCCTCCCCGGGCACAGTTGATCCCAACTTCTACAGCATGAACCTCCTGATGCTGGGGAAGACGTACATGATGCTGAAGGAGAAGGACAAGGCGCTTTTGTGGCTGGGCAAAGCCCGGGACTACCCCGCCCACAACGAGGAGGACCAAGAGGTACTTTCAGCTCCCTTGGGGAACAGGTGTAACAGCCAAATATTTCCCCAGGGTACAACACGGAATAAGCAAAGGTTCCCATGTCTACAATGCATAATGGCAAAACGTTCACCTGGCTATCAAACTTAAATAACTTTTGGAACATAAAGTTTGCTGGGTCTGCTGTTGAATCCTTGAGCAAAGTACTTGATCTGATTTGCTTCAATAAAATATCTAGCTGCATACATGAAGTGTAAGACAAGGGCATCCAACAAGTACCAAGAATAAAATGTTTAAATGTGCAGCTGTGTAAATGTAGCTTTGCCGTGAATCAGCATGGCATCTGTAGTGTTCACCGTGTACACATTCAGAGGCAAATCGAGATTTAAGGCCCAAGAATCAAGCGTTTTTTTGTTATTTTCGCTGTATTGATTGTGTCTGTGATGTTGGTGTATCTGCTCGGAACACAGCCTTGTTTTCATTCCTCTTCCCTCTGTAGGTTCACAAGCAAGCCGTCGATCTTCTCAAGAAGCTAAGTGGATAAAAGGAGACTGTCATTGGGATACTGTAGCTTTCGAGCAGGGATGTGATTTTTTTTTTTTTTTTGCCCCAGCTTTACTTGGGGAAAAAATGGATTTTCAGGCCCTAAATAACTTACCACAGAGGGGCTTTGGGTCAGTCTTAAGCGCATATATCCAGAGCTATCGCACTGTCTGTCAGCTGATCACAGGACAGAAAATTCAACAGTTACACAAACACTAACAGCTCCAGAGACACTTGGGGTCTTAAAAAAATCCAGTATTTCCAGAAAAAGACACATCTCAGTTTTAAATGAATTATTTACCACTTTCCTAGATGAGGACTTGTTTCCCAGGACCCATTCCCAGAGAGGCAAGCCCTGTTGAATTGCTATGTCCATCTGTTTTACTGACAATGAGGCATGTAGCTCAGGAATGGGTGATTCCATTCCTGGGGGTCTGTTCTGTGGTCAGTGGTGAGTGGTCACAGTAAATTAGACAAGCTGAGGTCATGCCCCCCCCCCCCCCCCCCCCGAGAAACGTTTCTACTGCTTTGTGTACGGGAACACAAAGGGCATGCCCAAAACAAACTGGACTTGTAGCCGCTTGCCACAACCCTCACGTACTCCAATCGGAAAATGAGTCCCATGGGTCAGGATCGCAGCCTTTGCAGTTTGGGGTGCTGTCGGGACCAAAGAACCAAATACTTACAATACTTTTTGTTTCTGACAAAAAAAGGTGGCGTTTGTGTGTTTTCAAACAAAAAAAAAAAAAAAAATCCCATTCTTCTGGGCAACATACTGTTTGCTTAGGTTACTATGACTACTTCCCACTGATACAGATTTACTTTAAACCAGTTAACCCACTTCGTAATTAACTCACCGATCCTGGCTCACTCATCACAGAGTAGGACCACAGTGAAACATCTAATATGGGGATACAGAGAGTTTACTCACCATGTGCAAGTCTATCTAAAAATTTAGTCATAATGCCAGATCACATACATAATGAGGTCTCATAAATCAAGAGCTGAAGTTCCAGAATGAACACCAATGATGTAATGTATACTAGAGTACTCAAAATGCCACTGTGTCCTCCTGTCATAGTCTATATAATCATACTGTTAATGCCTTATGAATATGTCTGTCTTGATCAGTCATGATTAAAAGTCACTTGAATTTTAACAGTTTAACCTTTTTTTTGCTAATATACAAAAACTCAAATAACTTCAGAATAATATGTAGATACTGGTTTACAAACTTGGGTGTAAGTACTGTATAACTTGAATAAAAATCCTCTTTTTAATTATACATGTTTTTGTGCCATTGAATCTTCATGAGGGTTGTTGTACTTGGGATGCATTAGTTGAAACAGGAAATCTGAATGGTTGTTCTGAAGCCTAAAAAGGGCATTATTGCAGAGCCGGAGAAGTACTTGCACATTTAAAGAACCTCAAAATACATTTTTCAGAAATGTTTTGACTGTTGACTGCCTTGAGCAAGCCCCTCTGCTGGTTGTGATTCTTCCAATTATAAATGCTTCACGGCGCAAATCCGAGTACAGTACTCCCAAATAACTGACAATGGAAACAAATGATCAGATACATTTATTAAATATGGTTGTTTCCACAGGCAAGTTTCCAAAAAAGAAAATAAGACAACCTTTAAAAAAAAAAAAAAAAAATTCTAATGGAGGGCGGATCCTGAGCCAGGGGCAGAGCAGAGACTCCGCCCCCAAACATGTCACTCAAAACCTAATATGAAGCTGGTTCCTGCATTTTAGCAACCTGCTCATAAAAAGGGGTAAAGCAGACTTAAAAAATATATCAGTTCTCTGTATGGACTGTCCCAACACGGTGACAGTCTCTACAGCTTAGGTGTGTGTTTGTGTATTTTTTTTTTTTGTGTTTGTTTTTTTTTTTTGCAGTGTGTGTTTCAAAGCGATATGTTAGCATTTCTCATGGACAAAGCTAAGCTTTATCCATGCGGGTTGCTCTAGGGGGCATTAAAAAAAAAATTATTTTCCATACATTTCTCACTGTAGATGCCATCTGATATAAAGAATTTTGCTAAGAAGGAAGCACGATATCATTTTAAGTAGAAGTCTTTTTTTTTTCTTAAATGGTGAATTCATTCAAATGGCTTCAAAGCAATATAAACTTTCGAGAGTAATTACAAATGTCCAGTTTTTTTTTTCTTTTTTAACTTTAGTTGCAGTTTCATGTCTCATTTTATGTACTGTAGGTTAAGAAGGTAGATAAAGCTTTCTGGGATTATGTACAAGATCGACAAGTCATTTACAACAACATTTTTCCCTTAAAGGTATTTTATAATTCTGTAAAAGTGAGGCAGTAATGGATAGAGGGAAATGATCAGAAAGGAGGAGCGTGTTCCTGTTGTAAATACCAAAGAGAACACCTCAATGGGATCTGCAAGATTTCAGTTGTGTCTTAAAGACACACAGAGACCGAAAGCGCAAGTGTTTGAGGGGTACCAAAAAAAAACAAAAAGCAGTCTGCGTTTTGCTCTCGATCAAATCTTATCCGAGAAGGCATGGTGAAAGTAGAGGCTCTCTGCTCCATCCCCTCAAAAAAAAATCTGGCTCAAAGTAATTAAAGAGTCACAGCGTGGGCTTTGCTTAGCTGATATTGGTGTTTTATTGCTGGGATTTTCTTGGATAAGAGTGGAGACAGAAAGAAATGGGAGCACGGCAGACTGCGGAACCCTCTGGGACACTTGACTGTTGCATGATTTGACCGACAGCCATGTTTAAAATACTTCAGCTCTTTAGATGACACGAAAAATCATCTAAACATTTCACCAATATTGCACTGGATACTGGTGAAAAATAGAGGTTTTGTGCAACAAATTGTAAATGAATCTGCAGGACTCTTGCTGTTGTCAACAGGGTTAACTTATTTCAAATAACCCATTTGTGCCTACTACACTACACAGAATATGAGAAGTTGTACTCCTCCATATAAATGGTAAGAACGTGTGGTACTGCCTGAAAGCTACGCTAGGCAACAGGCCAGAGGCTGGTCGTTTCACTGCTTGAAGCACAGCCGCTAAATCACCAGGTACCTTCATGCTGTGATCGAATGGATAAATACTGAAAGTTTGGTTAGCATGAGACATTGAAGGTGGGGCACCAAAGCATGAAGAAAATGTCTAACAAACATCCTTCAACCCCCACCACCCCCCCCGTACGCCAGTGTAACCTAAAGCTATTTCACCGCAGTTCATCACCACGGAAACACTGGTTCCAGAATGGGAATCTCATGAACGGAACACCCAGGGCCCTTGTGAAACGTGGTTTTACGCTGAGGTAATTTTATACTAAGTAATCTAGCAGGATATTTAGCCCATTCCTTTATGGGCCATCTAGAGAAACTCAAGTATTTCAAAAAATGACCAGGGAAAACCTATTTTGGTTGCAAACATGAAGCACAGAGCTGACAAGCCTGATGCATATGCTACACAAGTTTTCCCTGTTCCAAGCAATCTCTTCTTTTCCAAGATTACTTTTCCCACAAAGAATTTCTGTCTTCCCTTCAGGTAATCTTTTAATAGGGATTTGTGAGAGTGATTGTTTGTTTTTTCTGCCCCAACACAAAATGAAACAAAGAAACAAAATCAACAATACTGTAATAAATTAAAAGGTAAATAACATAAGAAAAAAAATGTGTGAAACAAGAGTGAGCGCTATAATGGCTTGAGTAAAGCTTAAGAATGCCAGTTATCTGACCTGCCACCTCTGAGAATCATTAGGGGATAACACAACAGGGATAAGACAGACCACCAATCAAGAAGCACGTTGCTCACAAGCAAAAGAACAGCAGTGGTGATTGGTAGACATATTCTGGCTATAAGTACAGCTTACAAAGACCCACCAATCACCAACAACGTTGCTGTCAACGCGCCCTGTGATTGGTTGGGCCCCTCTCTGTCTTCACGACTCAACACAGTTGTCTTATTCCCGTTTTATTATCTTTGGATAAACCCCGCCTCTTGGGCCTGCTTCTGACCTGCCCCTCCGAAGTCGCCTGTGATACCCGTAAATTCTGGGACAGTGAGGCCTGAGGACTCTGTGCTGGGAAAGTGAGGCTTAAGGAACCCCTTTAAGCAGATGTGGGTGACCCCGTTCCTGGATGGCCATACTGACTTCAGGCCACTTCTCTCCACCAGGTGCTCTTGCTCAAAAGAGCCTAATTGTGGAGTCACGGTTAACTTGTAGATTAGACCACAGTAAAACATACAGTATAGGGACACAATTTCAAATAGGGACACAATAACAGTCAATCTTTCTCTCATTCATGGGCTGGTCAATAAATATTACTCATGTGCAAGTTCATCTGAAGGATTTAGGCTAATTAAATAGTTAAGGGCAGACGATGGCACTGAATCCAGAAACAGATACACTCTCCTGCCATTTTGGAAGGAACCATCTTATGCTTTGACTTGACTAGCATGAACCAATCAAAAGGACTGTCTGACCCACATTAAAACATGATTGGTCAGAAGGCTTACTTTCCCAACCAGCAGCTTTGGCTTTGGTTGAGTACTTAAATGAACCATTAAAACCATTTGATTTCATGGTCACTGTAGATTACACCTAGTTTATCAGGTCAGAACTGGTTGTTAAAAACAGCTAGCATAAACTGCAGCCCTACTGGACCAGAAGTGAGGACCAGTCATTGAAACAGACGGCTGACACCGATTCACCCGGCACGAGCAAAGGTAGAGTGAACCTGAAAAAACCCTCTGAACCAGGAGAGGTAAGGCTGTTTTGTCCTGTGGAAGCAAGGGAGCAAATTTGAATCGACCACAAGTCGTCTCCTTGGGTTGTACAGCTATTTTGACTGGTTGACACAAGTCTGTCATGGAAAGCATGTGGTAGGTCCACCCACACTGAGGTTCGTGAAGCCTCTCTTTCTCAATAACTGCAGCTTCACAGAGTCTGACTTTTTTAAGACACAACAGTCTGATCACCCATGTACACTAGTGTGTGTGTGTGTGTGTGTGTGTATGGATAGGGAAAGGGTTCAAGATAAACCAGTCTGCCCTTAAATAAAACTATGATAACAGTGCGTCAGTGACCAAAATAAAGGGTCACAAAGGTTTGAGTGTGTTCTAGGGGCGGGCTCTAGAGGGCAGGGCCAGCAGAGAGGAGGAGGCGGGGTTATGTCTCACTTTGAGAGACAGCCATGCAAGTGCAGTGTTGCCATGGCCACAGTACACAGGAAGTCCGAGAGGGGACTGACGCAAGGCCAGGCCCCAAATTTCGCCTCGTAGGGCTCTATAAAACTAGAGCCATCAGGCGGGATTCAACTACTATAAAATCCTTTCTTTGTTCTTTTTTTTTTTTAAAAATCAGCCAAACAGAAAAAAATATAGACTGTATATAGATTCCTGCTTTTAAAAGAGAAGAATAAGCTGAAATGTTTTGCATATTCATGAGGGAGAAATGTAGGGTTGGGGGGGGGGGGGGGGTTTGCAAAATGAGGTTCTGAAGGAAGGTTTTAGTTTTAAATGACAAAATAGCTTATGTACATTAGTAGTTCACTGTGCAATTTTTCTTTCATGTTTTTCTTGCTTTCTGCTTTTTAAAATTTTTTTTTTTTTACTTGGCTGGGTGCACCACAGTAGAGGAGGAGCTTCTCGAGGTCCGTTCAAAAGATGTCCATGAAGCAGGACCCCATGGAAAAGTGCCCTGGCCCCCAACCCCTACTCTTGGCCAAATCCTTCCGTCTCCTCAATAGCAAACAGCAGCTTCTCTTTCAGCTGTTCGAAGCTCTTGTACGGAGGAAGGTCCAGTCTGTTAAAGCTGGGGAGTGGAGAAACCAGACAGAAAACACATAAGTCCTTATCAAACACTGAACACTGGATCCCTTTAGACAATGCACACAGCATTATACATTTTCCATATTTAGCAGATGCTGTTAGCCACAGCAAATTTCACATGATTCTTTACACACGATCCACTTAGACAGTAGACTATGACGAGGAGGTAAGTAAGGTTGATATACACTGAAACAATTTCCATTGCAAGTTCTTTCACACAGATGTGCCATTTTATCATCTATCACGTGCACACCATTACTGAGCTCATGAGGGGTTTTACTTTTCCAAATGCACCTGTAAAAAATTAAGTCCCCAACCTCTGCTTCTGTTCTACAAGTATCTTGTCAAGTGAAATCAAAAGTTAAGTTTGCGTGAAGGATGCTTTTGAAATAGTGGAGGCCTACTCTCCGTAACGGGACGCAGAGGCACGGAGGACGCTGCAGGCTCACTGTGAAATGGGGTATTTCCTCTGCCTCGTCAGCTGAAATGAACCTGATCCAGCATGGCCTGAATAAAATGTTCTTTGCGGAATGAAAGAATAAATCAAGAGCGATAACTCACCAGGTGTGACTCCTGGGTAGCCAGGTGTCTTTGCCAACCTTCTCTATACAGAACTTCTGAGGACCATTGCTCCCTACAGAGAGAGGAGGGAGGAAGGGAGGGAGGGAGAGAGGGAGGGAGGAGGGAGAACAGAGGGGAAGAGGAAGACAGAGAGAGGTGGTAATCATTTCTTGCATATACCGGCCAATAATAGCTTATTGCAGATATAATATTAATGTTGGTGGAAAGAGCAAACATAAAGATACTTCAAGCAATTAATCGCACAATTTTCTGTAATTAGCCGCAATTTATCGTACTTTCATGTTTTGTGAGTCTGACACTTCAAACGGATGACAAAATTAAATTTTTACATTTAATTTACTAACACAATATTGATTTAATAAAGTTTACTGTTGAGATGTAAAAATCCTGCAATCAGTGCATCTCCTTGTAAAACCTTTGGTTGAGGGCCAAATTTTAGGATTCTGTGTGACTCACCCATGAGCTCCGCAAATCCCCCGAGGGGCAGCCGGCACGTCCCCGTCACGAACTGCATCAAACGCAAGCGAACCTCATTGTCCACCTCCTTCACCAACTGCAGGGGGCGACAGAGAGAGAGAGACTTGAACTGTGACAGCCCTTAGACACCATCCATACACACAGACTGGAATGTACCATCTCACACTTGCACAGACAGGACTGTACCATTTCTCACACTCACAGACAGGACTCTACCATCTCTCACACCCACAGACAGAGCTGTACCATTTCAAACACTCATAGACAGGACTATACCATCTCACACGCTCACCAAAAGGACTGTACCATCTCACACGCTCACCGATAGGACTGTACCATCTCACACACCTACAAACTGGCATTTACCAACTGAAACACATACAGAGACAATCTGACAAGATCTGAAACACTCAAAGTAAGACCTCTGCATCTGACACATGCAGACAACCATAGAGTCAGTCATTGGTTATCTACGTTCTGAGAGATAAGTGTTCATTATCTACATCACTCACAGAGGGACAGGCCTGGATTATACAGCCTGTCTCTCACGACAAACAAAAACAGATTTAATATCTCACACATGTCCAAAGATAAGCTTTTATGATCTAGTACACCTCTGCCTAATATTTATTTACTGTAGAGCTGGCATCGACCCAAACCCTGATGACTGTCTGGACTTTGACTGCATTCGAAGGCTTTTTCCCAGATAAAAACAAAAGGCACAAAGGGGTTCAGAGACCAGCTGCCAGAAAAGCCTGCACAATCTCATGCCTCGATGGCTTATACCCATCTTCCAGGTGAGAGGTTAAACCAAAGCTCTGGCACACTTTGGGCACTAAAGACCCCATGGCACTCAGCGCCCGGAGCAGGGAGTTCAGTGTGTATCTCTCTCTCTTTCACACACACATACATGCATGCACACACACACACACACACACACTCACACACAGAAGGACAGACAGACAGACAGACAAAGACACACACACACAGCAGGGTTAATGACCATAGGGAGAGGTCAGGGTCCCTGGGCTCAGGTGAGAATGAGCTGTACCTGCCAGAACCAGATGATCTGTTTGCTGTTCCTGGTGTAGTGCCGGTACACCGTGTTCCTCTGCCAGTCCTGCAGGTCTACCTCCTGCATGCCACAAAGCATCACCTGCACAGCACACAGGTACGGGTGAGAAACACACACACACACACACACACACACAATTTCACACGCAGCCTACACAGTACCATACAGTATATGCATATAATTACATCTGTACACATGATACATGTACACACACTCGTGCATGTTTGCACACACAAACACACACACATACAAATGGAACTGTACACATGTGCAGATATATGCAGACAAACACGCACACGCGCGCATACTCTCTCACACACACATTCATACTATCACACACGCATTCACATCCACACACACACAGATGCACACACACACTGCTGAAGACAGTGGAGAAGAAGCACTTGGCGTGGAGTGGTATACAGGTGATGTGGGACTGCATGAGGAAGACTCCTCACCTCCAGCTCTTTCTCATCAAAGTACTGCAGCCACTGCAGAGGCACCACCTCGTTAAATCCATCTAAGAAAGCTTTGGTTTGTTCCTCCACTCCCCGAGAGAACCGCCACTCAGCCATCAGCCTGCAGCAAACAGTAATTACAATGTAATAACCTTATTACAACATACCAATGATCTGGGAGTCCAGTCAGTAATTAATGTGTTATACTCTTTTAACAAAATACTATGGGATAGTGATTTCAGTCTTGCGAGAATAATGGCGAATAGTCTTTTATTCCTGTGTAATAACCTTAGCACAAAACAGTCACAACAGTTATCACAAGCCTTTATGTCCTGTAATACAGGCAGTTTTTGCTGTGTAATAACCCACCAATTCAAAGGAAGCAAATTGTTTATTACAATGTAATGACTATGTAGTTGAAAAGGAGCAAAAACACTTAACTTTCTAATGACAGTGAGGTTATGCTTTGAACCTTCTTCAAGTGAGGAAAAAAAGCACACTAGTTAAGTTAAAGATCCAATGAACAAATGTATTATTTCAATGTGGACAAGAAGCAGAAATGTATCGACTCAGTGCAAGGGGTTGTTGGTGCAGGTGTTTTTGGGGAGCTCGGTTGACATGACTACCTCTGCCCAACGCCGCTCCCCCATCCACCCCCCCGCCTCGGCCCCACCTTACCCGATGTACTCCTCCTTGTTCTCCTCGGTCACCAGCACGTTGGTGCCGTCAGGCTTCAGGTCATGTGACGTGATTTTCCCAAGAATCTCCATGTCGACGGAGAAGTACATCTCCAGGCCGCACTCCTCGATGTTGTTGTCCCTGCAGAGACCAGAAAGAAACCATAATGTATGAGGTGACAAGCGTGGACACACAGTATTAGATAGCCAGAGTACTGCTGCTTATTTTACCTGTTGCAGAAGCAAGAATGGGGGGGTGAGTGAACTGGGCAGGAGATATACCTCAGCTAAAGGAGAGAATTACAGAACTCGGGGTCGATGGACTCCAGGTGAGCTGAGGCGTCAGTGAGACAGGTATAGGGCAGAGCGAGCCTGGCAGGGTGAGAGAGTTTGGGAGGGGGTTGCATAGACGCACCTGATCCATATGAGAGAGTTGAAGAACTCAGGGTCGATGAACTCCAGGTGAGCTGAGGCGTCAGTGCGCCAGGTATAGGGCAGAGCGAGCCTGGCAGGGTGAGAGAGTTTGGGAGGGGGTTGTATGGACGTACCTGATCCATATGAGAGAGTTGTAGAACTCGGGGTCGATGGACTCCAGGTCTTTGATGGTGAGCTTCTTGTTGAGCATGCGCTTGTAGAAGGGGAGGGAGAAGCCCGTGTCGATGAACTTTCCGTGGAACAGCGCCTGCCGAGAGGGAGGGAGGTGGCGTGTGTTCAGTGCACTAGAGAAACCAAGGTGAGTGTTTTATTGAGTCTTTTTTGTGTTTTTTGTTTGGACGCTTCACATATCAACAGAGGATCTGGGATGTGTGGGTACACATGGATGAAGCCACTGGCTGTGGTTGTGGTGTGTTTGTGTGTGTGTGTGTGTGTGTGTGTGTGTGCGCGAGAGAGAGAGAGAGATAGAGAAAGAGTATGCCCTTGTGTGTGTGTGTGTGTTTGTGTGACAGAGAGAGAGAGAGAGAATGCATCTGTGTGCGTCCACTGCATGCTTGTCTGCATATACCTGCACGTGTGTACATGTCAGTTTGTTTGCATATATGTGTCTGTAACCGGGCACGTGCGCGTGCATCACTTGCCATGGCGATGAAGCGGCCGATGAAGCAGAAGTAGGACAGGTGGTCGGGGTTGATGGTGGAGGCGGGGTTTATCTGCAGACAGTAGTTGCTCTTGCCGGCGTACTCGAACAGGCAGTACATAGGGTTCAGCACCTCGTGGGACAGCAGAAAGAACCACTCTCTGCGAGAGGACCCGGAGCACACACAGTCAGGAGACAGGACTGACATTACACACACATCTGCACACTCTGAAATCCCATCACTCACTTCAGGGCAGCATTTAGGCTTTTTCCCATTACAGAAAAAAGTTTCCTTTAACTCTGCATAAACCTGTCCAATGGCTGCCCAACTGTACTTCAAGAATTCTTCACGAACAACACAGACACATTAATATGAACTCCTACACACACACACACACACATTTCTCAGGTGACTGCTCTGTATTATAGGGTGTGAAAGTATTACACAAGATAAAACCACTGTGCCAACTGACCTTGCCAGGCCACCGTAGTCCAGCCCTTCCTCCCCCCTGAAAATCACATACAGTCTTCTTCTCAGGTCATATGGCTTCAAGGCCATGATCTGGAGAAACACAGACGCACACAAATATACAAACACACACACACACACACAAACAAATATTTCAGATTTCAGTCTTGTCCTCATTCAGTATCATAAATCTACAATGCAGTGGAGGTTTAAAATTAACCTAGTTAACAGCAGGTGTGTGCATATGTATGTGTCCATTTGTGTTAGAACATACGAGCATGTGTGCTCACGCACGTGTGTGCATGCATGCATGCATGAGAGAGAGAGAGAGAGAGTGTGTGTGTGTGTGTGTGTGTGTGTGCAAGCATGAATTTATTTATAAACGTTATGCACAGGTCAGTAAAACAGTCTAACCTGCTGAAAAGAGTCTTCAAACAACGTTTGCCGAGACACAGTGATCTTCACGTGGCTGGGTAGTGCATTTGACTGGAAACGGAGATAAAAAATACACATTAATTGTGTATGCATTACACGTTATTAGACTTTCACATCAGCTAACAGAAGGCAGTGAATGAAATGAGTGACACTCACCTGGCATAGGTAGCGGAAATGAGCCAGTTTCCATCTGAAGCTGCGCTCATACGCTATCTGTGGTCCTTTGGTACTGAGAAGAAAACAGGAAATGACATCGATTCTAACAAGTTCAAAGGTCATTGAGCATTGGTCAAAGAGAACAATGACAAAACTTTTCACTGCGATTGAAGGTTACACAGTAACCGTGCCAGGTCATTAGTGCGCCATACATAAATAATGTACTGCCAAATATACCACCGATATACATTTTCAATCATGTTAAATAATGTATTACTTCCTTATATCACATCAATTAGACTATTATTGGACCTTCCTTGTCGTGTGGTAATGGAGGTGGTAAATAAGAGGATTCCTGATGAGTTTTCACTCCCTGGCAAGTCTCCTCTGCCCCTTCTTCTGCATGATAAATAACATGCTGTAATGCACCGGGACACAGCAGAGCAGTCCTTTGGGACTTACACTGAGGACTTGCCGGTGCGTGGGTCGCTGAAGGTTGTGGTCCGGGTGTTGTGATCCACAAAGTAGCGCACCCCCTCCCGCGTGTATCGGATCTCCCAGCCCTCCGGCAGTGGATCCTCATTCTGTAGCCTGCCGATTGGACGGACACGATTACCAGCTGACCAATTAGAGGAGGTGCCACATCTTAATGTGACAGGGGTGGAAACACCCAGAGTTTTCACTTGTAACAGGAAAGTGACTTTTGTCCTGATTTATCGAGAATCACAGATTGGACCCAAGGTGCTATTTGGCTTTGTTGATTAACATTTCCTGATCAATTAAGACATGTAGTCCTTCAGCTCAGAATGATTTATCAAATCAACATGGATGAGTTTGAATAGGTGCCAAGCATGCTGATGGAAGATGAAGTCTAAAACTGCACAGTGTATTCTCACACGCTGGACTCCAACTCCCATACACCACCACGGCAAAAACATTTGACAACATTTAAAACCTCCAATGTAATCACTGGGCATCAGCTTTAAAGATGGAATGCGCATGCACACACTCTCACACAACAATGTATGTTGCCATGGTTACCATCAGAGAGGAGCTTGGGATTCTGAGTTTATTACAGTACAGTGCAGTAGACAGGGCTGATTCTCACCCTTGTGTGCGAGGGTCCTCCCACTGGGTGGTCTTCGTGTTGTGGTTGACAAAGTAGACCCGGTCATTAGAGTCCACCCGCCGCTCTGGAGAAAACAACACACACACACACACACACACACACACACACACAAAACCCCAAAGCTTCAGTTATGTCTTAAATGTTGTAACAGGAGGAGTTGTAACAGGAGTCCCCATTCAAAACTTTTGGGAAACAGAAGCAAAGATTAAGTTGAGGGTCATGTGACCCATGACACTCACCCCAACCAGGAGGCAGTGGACCAAGGGGGTCATTTTCTGCCGACATCATTGAAGCCTGCCCAAAGAGAAATTCAGGAAGAGGAATTACATCACATCCTGTTTAATGGAGGAATGGATGGAACCGAGCAAATTCAGGATAGTAAAACAGGGATAGAAAAACAGTCATAGCATCTCCTCAGAAAAAGAAGAGAAGTTTAACCAAAGAGTATTTTGGTAACAACAAAGAGGAGCAACATAGTCAGTAGTCAAAATCGAGAGCAGCGTGACTGGTTAGCAGTCAGCAGAGAGCGCAGTCTGTTTGGTCAGTAAAGACAGTGAGGCATGCTGTTACTGAGTAGAGGCATCTCCGGTTGAACTGGTGCATACCGCCCTATAATGTGATTGGTCAGCAGTCAATAGAGAGAGCAGTCTGATTGGTCAGTAAAGACAATGAGGTGTGCTGTTACCGAGTAGAGGCATCTCTGGTTGAACTGGTGCATAGCTCCCTGCAGCTGGCTGCGCTGGGACTGCCACTGCTCAAAGTTCCGGACCGACTCCATGGTAGGCCGCTGCCAGGTGGTGGTTCTGGTGTTGTGATCCACGTAGTAGATCCTGCTACGGTCATCCACCCGCCTCTCCCAGCTGTGTGACAGACATGGACATCCACCAATCAGAGATGGGGGCACATGGACGTCCACCAATCAGAGGTTAGACAGAAGGATACATAGATATCCACCAATCATCCATCAATAAAAGAGGAGACAGAAAGGCACATGGATTTTCACCAATCTAAGGAGAGATACAGGCACACTCATGACTACCAATCACAGGAGAGAGAAAGAAGGGCATACTGATATCTTTGAGTTAGAGGAGAAATATAATGAGGCATAATTTTCCTACCAATCCGAAAGGAGAAAGGATGACATATACTAGATGGCCAATCAAATGAGAGTTAGGAAATCATACATTCATCACCCAATCGGAGGAGCTAAAACCATGGCATCACATCCTCCCCTAGATCCACCAACTGCAGTTAAGGCAGCATAAATGACTCATTAGGAAAAAAAAGTAAAATTAAAAAACCTCCTCTTCCCTCAATGCATCACTTCTGTTTCTGTGGTCTAATAATTTTATCAGACTCCTCCACATCTCCTGGGTCTTCTGAGAAATAGGAAATGGCTGAACTAACGCAGCCAGGCCGTAGATCCCGTCACTGAAGAGCAGTAATTACAGAGCTCAGGTGGAAAGCTGTGAAAGGCCCTCCCCCCCCAATGCGGAATCCCCCTGTGACCCGCCGTGACTAACCCGGACGGCAGGGGCTGGGGTCTCTCCCATGTGGTGGTTCTGGTGTTGTGATCCACGTAATAGGTCCTGCCGTGCAGGTCTTTCCTCTGCTCCCACCTGCAGGGTTTAAAAACGGCACTGAGTCATTCATTTAACAGTACCTGCAAAAGCTGAAAAGGAAAGTGCAAATGACAGTTAAAAAAAAAAAAAAAAAAAAAGGCTTTTTTTGAATGTCTCAGCTAAATCAGCAGGGTTTAATATACAAATTCATGCAGTACGACAGGCTTTGCTAATACAGAAGCGCTAATTCATATCCACTTTCTGGTTTGGAGGACTTTGGAGGTTTCTGAGGAGCCATCTTTTAAAAATACTGAGGACAGACCCCAGGCTGGTAAAGTTCAGTGCTGGTGTGTGTGAGCAAATGTTTAGCCTGGCAGTAGGGGGTCAGTGCTAGCATGTGTGCTAACATGTGTTTGTGCTAGTTGGAGGGGGTCAGTGCTAGTATGTGTGTAAGCATGTGTTTTGTGCTGGCTGAGGGGGTCACTGCTAGCATGTGTGCTAGCATGCGTTTGTGCAGGTTGAGGGGGTCAGTGCTAGTATGCGTTTGTGCTGGTTGTGGGGGGTCAGTGCTAGCTTGTGTTTGTGCTAGTTGAGGGGGTCAATGCTAGTATGTGTTTGTGCTGGTTGAGGGGGTCAGTGCTAGTATGCGTTTGTGCTGGTTGAGGGGGTCAGTGCTAGCATGTGTTTGTGCTGGTTGAGGGGGTCAGTGCTAGCATGTGTATGTGCTGGTTGAGGGGGTCAGTGCTAGCATGTGTTTGTGCTGGTTGCCGGTTCTTACCCTGGTGGGAGGGGGTCACTGCTGGTGTTGCCCGCCTGAGTCCTGGGCTTGGCTCCATCGCTGCTCTGGCCCTCAGCATTAGAGCTTGCTGCGGACGCAGGGGTAGGGGAGGAAGAGGAGGATGAAGAGGGGGCGGCGGCGGTGGCAGCACTGCTTGAGGGGTCAGCGGTCTGGGCATCAGGCGCGGGGGGGGGGGGGGGGGGGGGCGGAGTCAGAATCCGGGACAGGGGCGGCTTTGGCTGCAGATTCTGACAAGGCGCCATCACTGCCTTCCTCTGAGGCACCAGCAGGGGGCAGCACCTCTTCAGTGGAGGAGGCGGGAGCGGGAGTAGGAGCAGGAGCAGGGTCAGAGGAGGAGGCAGGTGCAGCAGCCGGGGTTTCACCATTGACTGTGAGAGATCAGAGGAGTGATTCATAAATTTCTATCAATGCCTCATGGGGAAAAAAAAAAAAAAAAAAAATGTGACTAAAACATGACAGGGAAAGAAGTTCAGACTGCAAAACCCCACCAATACAGTCCGGCCCTAAGCTTTCACATCAAGCCACCTTTTTACTGAGTAAAATAACTTCAGCTTTCCCAACACTAGAGCAAGACACATTCTCACATTCCCTCACTATTTAGCCCGAAAAGTTTTCTGTAATTCAATCTTAAATGTCTTTTTTTATTAATGAAGGAAAAAAAAAAAAACCTTGCTCCAAAATGCAACAAGCAGTGGTCCCTCTGGTAGGAAGGGCTCTTCCCCCCAGCGCAAGGCAGTTAGAGGCATATTGCGTCATTTTTGGCAGTAAATAAACTCTCTGACAGCAGTGCTGGTTAAAGAGCCCAGAGGCACAATCAGCTCATACAGCTGGTGACTGATGGACAGCAGTGTCGCATAGTCGTTAGGGAGCCAGGATTATAACCCCAAGGTCATGGGATCAATTCAAGGTACTTAGCCCAAAACGCTTCAGTACCCTTAATACAGTATCCAGCTGTACTAATGGACAATGTGTAGAGATGTAGGCACTGTGACTCACTGTGGACTAGAGCGTCTGCTAAGAGCCTAAAGTGAGAGTACTATTATTCTCCTTCACCTGATCTTGATTAGTAGAAAAAAAGATGCTGAGAGATGCCAAAATAATCATACAGAATTTGTTGTGTGGCGGCCGCACCCTACCATGCTCACCAGCCCCGTTGGCCATCTGGCCGTCGGCAGGCTTCAGGGTGGGCGTGTCCGGGGGAGTGTCCAGCTGATGGATGGGGGAGGAGCCAGCATCGCTGTTGCCGTTGACGACAGGGGCGTCGCTGGGGTTGCTCGGCCCCGACGTGGAGGAGGATGGGGGCTGACCGTCCACCCCGTTGGAGCCAGAGGCCGAAGATCCAGACCCAGACCCTCCGGTGGACCTGCAGTGAAGAGCACAGAGCGCGGGTCATGGAAAAAGTACCGGTTTGGTTATTAAGTACAACACAGTAAAGCACCTGCAGCTTGACTCCACATCTGAAAGGTGCTATTATTTTTATTTATTGTGCTAAGCACAACGAAAGAGCTAAAGCCCCGGGAAAAAATAAAAAGGCTGTGCCAAGAATGACTCATAATGCAGCTTAAAAGATGGGCCATAACACATTCCGATTGGCTGAATGGAGACCAACTGTGTAAAAAAAAAAAAAAAAAAAAAAAAAAAAAGTTCACTAAGGTCAGTCAGGGGGCGGAGTGGGGGAATGGGGGATGTAGCATCATGTCAAGAGGCTCATTTCCCACAGCCAGCCGCTTCCTTTATGCATCCCCGTGGTAACCAGCGGATGCTTTACCTCACAGGTTTAGTGCAGGTGTACTGAGCTAGAAACCCCCCCACCCTACTCGTTGATGTGGTTCTGTGGCTGATGTTCTCGAGCACAGCCGACCGTAGCTCACATCTGCTATGAGCTGCAACGATATACCACAATGGGGATTTCTCAGAGCGCTTCGACTGAAAATCTCAAACGAATTCACCACGTGGGAAGACATACATCCGTTGCGTACGAAAGATATCCAGCTCTAAAGTCCCTGAGAAAGTTAAGGGGCGTGACTTGTCCTGCCAATTCCATGACCTCCTATGTTATGTGACTCTTCTGTTTCAGCTCTATGGGCATTTCCTCAAAGGAAAAGCTTAAATATATGTATAATACAACAAGGTCACGTGTTCTTAAATATATTTTCCATGTATAAATCAATTTGGGGACATGTCTAACACTGGCCCACTGTCTACAATTCGGGGGGGGGGTGGCAGAGCTTTGTGTAACTGGCCTCTGATTGGTCCTCCGCATGAGGGCTGACAGCCACACGCAGGGTGTTTATGGTAAACAGCTGGGAAAACACACACTGTGCTGAGCACTCTGACAGGAGGGGGCGCACTCAGGGAAGCGCACGTGCCTGGCACCTGCTGTCTCAACTGGGGGGGGGGGGGGGGGGGGGGGGAGGGGAACAGGGGGGTAAACATTATCTCAGCTGAGTGGGGACTACGGGTTGCGGGGTGATGTTTTCTGACACAAACAGTGTTTCCCAGCATGCAGTAGTTTGTGGTCATGACATTTTTTCATGGCGAGGATAAACGAAAGGAAGTTATGGCTGAAATCTGCTTTTCTTAAGGAAACGCCCATTCTGAGACCATTTGAGCTGTCTGTTTAAGACCAAGATTCATTTATTATTTATGTATGTATGCATTTATTCTTTATTTAATCAAGTAATATACTGTGCAGTGACATTAAAAATCTATTTGGAGAGTGGAATCTTGCCAAGAAAGCATAATACCCAAGTTAAAAGTATGACAAATACACTATTACAAGTATTTATTGCACTCAAAACCACATAAATCTCTGACTCTATGACATCAGCAAGATCGTTGCGACAATGAAAACGGACTGCCCAGTTTTCCAATCTCAATCCAATTTTCTCAAAGCACAATCCATGCTACCCCTGTAGCCTGAGCAGTGGGGTCAAAGGTCAGCTGAGGACAGAGGGAGGTCACCGCTTGCACGGCGACACACTGACCTGGTGTGAGCCCTTGAGTTTTCCCCAGTGTGTTCATGAATGGCCTCTCCATTCTGCTGGACTTCTGTAAGGGTGAAGCGTAATCCGCAAATTATTTAACCATCATTATCTTTATTACATATCAGACACGGTTATACAAATACATACATTCAAAAATAAACACTAACACAAGACTTTCATTCCCGGAAAACATTCATCTAGTCCCTGCAGGATGTCGATGAGGACAGAAACGAGTATGGAGAGGTGAAAGGAAAAGAGGTGAAAGGTGAAGTATGGAAGACATTAAAAAAAAGAAGGGGACAGAGAACAGGTGAAGAGAGGAGATAAGGACAAGCACACACAGAGGAGAAGAGAAGGGACAGCAGGGAGACGGAGAAAAAGGTGAGAGGAAAGGAAAGAGAAACAGGATTACAGGAGAGAAGAGACAAGAGGAGACAGAGGGAAAGCAAAGGATGGAGGGAACAGGAATTGTGGGATATCGGGGGTGACAGACAGACTCACTGGCGGTGGTGCTATTGGCATTGGCCGTGGCGGTGGGGGTTGCGGTGGGGGGGGTAGGGGAGGGACCGTTTCCGTTCTGCAAGGAATCGTTCTCCACGCTCAGGCCGTCCAGAATGACTGTGAGCTCCCCCGTGGAGACCACCCCATTTTTACTGTCCAGGGTGAGTTTCAGCACCTCCTTTACATTCTCCACTGACAGAGGTCACCAAGGGGTCACACCATCCATTGTGACATCACCAGAGCAGGGGTCAAAGTTCAACAGAACATGACAGAGATGTGAGCTTTAGCATCTTCGCATTACCACCTTAGTTGCTACAGTTGCGCACAGCTATATTAGCAATCATATGTCAACATATACTTTTATCTGTGCAAACGGTCTTGTGTGAGTGCCTGTGTGCATGCTCACATATATGTAATAATGCAAAAACGTTTGCAGTATGTGCGTGTGTCCATATATGAATACATTTTCAATTTTGTTTTCCTCACTGCCACAACAAGCCGTAATTAGCATCCAGAATGATATTAGGTCAGCAATGCAGAGGTGAGGTCAGGGGCAGCATGCGTGTGTGTGTGTGCACGTGTGTGTGCGTGCATCAGGCATGGGGGGGTGGGGTTGGCAGTGGGGGGTTTACGGTGCGTACATCTCCGATCATGCTGCTCCAGGACCTGCTGTACGTCCACAGAGGTCTTCCCAAGCAGACCGTCAGCCTTCAGGGCATGGTGACTCCACACCCTAAAGTCCAGCCTGGACTGGGGCGTTACATTCCTGAGGACAGAACACAGGAACACACACACACACACACACACACACACACACACACACACACACACACACACAAACAAACACACACAAACACACACACACACACACACACAAAAACAAACACACAAACACACACACACACACACACACACACACGGGCATGGTTACTACACCTGTACCGCAATAAGCACAACAACAGTGACCACGGTTTGCCTTTAGGTGCTGCTGTGAATCATGCAGTACTCTAGAGCCCCTTCCTTTTCATGCCCTTTGACATGTGGCCATTACCAGTGATGTAACACACTACCAAATAAAAAATGAGCGAAACACAAAAAACTGACAAAACAAAAGGACCGGAAAAAAAAAAAAAGGATTGTCCTTGTCAAAAAATGCTGCTGTGAATCGCTACGTATTCTTCTGCCTCTTCTATGTGCCTGGTGATAGTTTGGGACAGGGGAAAGAAGCAGGGATGCTCTTTAGGCGTAAACTCAGCTGTGTGTCAGCGTTCAGTTGGGGGTGGGAAACGCTGTGGCCTTGCTGCAGCATTCTGTAGGAGGGTGCGGGGAAGGGAGGCTAGCATGAGCATGAGGACCTGCTTTGCTTTCTCTAACAGCAGAAAGGAGATACGGCTCTGCAGCAAAGCTGGGTTAATATGCAGCGCATGAGCACCCCCCCCCCCCCCCCCCCGAAATCAGCGAGCCGTCAGCCGGCCCGCTCCCCTCGCCACCCCCCATCCCTATTGGAGGATTCTACCGCTCCACATTTATGTCTGGGGGGTAGCTGCTATCTCTATAGCCTGACACAGTGAGGCGCGCCGAGGAGAAAGGAGGGAGGGAGGGAGGGAGAGAGGGAGGGAGGATGACAAGGAGACAGAGAGAGAGAGGGGCAGGGGAAAGACTTTCTGAGGGTGTCAGAGAAAAGGGTGGAGGAGGAGTACAGAGAGAGACGACGACTTTGATGCTTCTCTCTGTCCGTCACACCAAAAATAAGTCCTTTTTCACGCACACGCCCTCTTCACGGCTTCCTTCATGAATAACCCCAGTTAAACTGATCAGTAGATGAGCCGGGAGCTCCTGTGCGAGACAGAAACCAGAGAGGGCTCTGAAACGGGGAAACCCGGCTGAGTTTGGGGTTTAGCAAGGACAGTGTGTTCAGTCATTGGCAGTTTATCATTAGCAAATATGGATTATAAGCCAATAAATAATCAATTAGAGTTCCAGAATGTGAAACTGCAGTGGTCAGCGTACTTGGCTTGAAAGATGGTTGCTGGTCCCAGCCCAATAAGGGACACTAGTGTGCTGATCACCCCAGTAACTGTGTGCTTTAGGAGAGTGAAACAGAGATGGGTGAGAATGCAGAGCCACACACTGCTGTGGTACCCTTCAGCAAGGTTACAACAGCGGGAGAAACAAAAGACACTCAAGCAGACATCCATTCACACACATCTCACACACTCACACTCACGCACGCACACACTCACTCACTCACTCACAACCACTAACAGCACTCTCTCTCTCTCTTTCACACATACACACACACACACACACACACTCACAAGCACATACTGAAGCGCACACACACTCAAGCTCACTCACTCCCTCACAGACACTCGCATGTCCGCTGATGTCAAAATAAATTAACACGATCGGTCACAACCTTAAAAGCTGTCTGTCCCCTTCTTCCTCCCCCCACAGTTAAAGACCAGCCAAGTTCTTTCAGTGCTGTACCGTAGACATCAGTGCGTCGTGACAGAAACAGCACAGACGAAGCACTGCATGCTGGGACAGAGGAAGCTGCCAGCAGGTTCACTGTATGACTCTCCACCTGCTGTACTATCCACCTGTACGAGCCCTCACTTTCAATTTACTACCTCCACTGAATCTCAGTGACAGGAACATTAAATGAGAAAATGCCCCAGCCAATCACAGCCACCCTTAAATCTGAAGGCACCAATCAGATTGCTGTAGGCGTAGGCCAGAGAAGCTGACAAAGGTATCCAGACATTCTGTCAGAGAATGGAACAGTCCATTCCACATTGCTGCTTTTCTCCTGTCAGCACTGTCAACCAGCCGCAATGGAGGAAATGCCTTTCGGGCCTCCACTCAATCAGAATACATCTCAAACTCTGACTGACATAAATATCGGCAACAGTTTTGTTCTTTTTTTTTTTTTTCCTTCAGAAACAATTTGAACATGTCAATATCAGTCACTGAAGTTGCCTGAACTGAGCAGCATGGACTGGTCCTGGCTAACACTGGAGCATACGTTTTAAGTAAAAGTGAAGGCAGAATGCTGGCTCATTCAGACCTTAGAGATGCCTCTGTTGGACTGAACTCACATTCCAGTTGCTGAGGGGAACCTAGTCTGGAAAACCCAAATGGACGGATCACGAAAGGCCATAATACTCTGACAATCTGAGACCGGCACTTATAGTCATCACCACACCATTAAATTACATTATCATTTAGCTGACGCTTTTATCCAAAGCGACTTACAGTTGATTATGCTAGCCAAGGACCAATCCTCCCTGGGAGCCATGTGGGGGTTAAGGGCCTTGCTCAAGGGCCCAGCAGCAATGGTGTTCTTGCTGTGGCTGGACTGGGGCTTGAACCACCAACCTCTGGGGTCCCAGTCATTTACCTTAGCCACTAGACTACAGGCATTTAAGCCTGTCACGACAGGTTACTGAGGCCTCTGATTGTACGCATAGTTCTGTGGCATCCTCAAAGCACCAGCTGCAGTAAATATGCATTAACACAAATGCTGCCCGCTGCCAGCTATCACAATCCATTAGACGGACATTAACTACAGACAAATGAGACAGACAGACAGACCGTCTGCCTGAGAGCCACATTTCTGCTACATGAATTTAAATGAGCCGAACAAATCCCATGCTAGCTCACTGTTTTGCTAATGATGCCATCGCTCGCTGCGTCATCTGTGTACGCTTGCAGTTTTTAATCGTTGTTATTGTAGAAAGTCGCTTATGACGAGCGTATTTATGGCCCATAGGTTGGCACATATCAAGGTCTGGGCGTCTTAGCCAGGTCTCTGCCATGGCTGCTCGTAACTAATGTGGGTGTGTTAATGTTCTTTTAATCTCTAGGTGGCTGAGGATAAGAGCGTCTAGTGAACAACTGTGATAGGTATGTAATGCAACCGTAATTTAACTTTATGATGCTGCAAGCCGTCCAAGGACAACGGCCACAGGTAAGGAATTCTCAATCATCAACCGGTGACAGTAAAGTGATACACTTTAGACGTTCCACTAGCGCTTGAAGGAAAGCAACATGAAATAAAGGATGAATGATTCATAGAGATGCGTCCCCAGAAGTAGCGCAGTCGCCCGTGGTAACGATCCCCCCCCACCCCCTCACAGTTCTGGGAACTCCCCTGCCCCCCACACCTCTGACGGTAAATTTGACTAACGTGAGTAACCGGGAGCTCCGGCAGCCGGCTGCGTGCAGAAGGGCATTATGGGACAGCGTCATTAAAGCGGCTGCTTCCTCAGCTCGCCGTTAAGACTGAAACTGGACTCCCAATAAACTGCATATCAGATAATTACTGACTGTATCAGATAGCCCGCGCGCTCTGTTTCATTGCAGCTAATGATGCCGATCCTGTTTTAATCCGTCTGCCTTGCTTTTATTTCTTTATTACATCACATTATTGTCCTGACATGAGTATGATTGTGGGAGGAAAGAGCTGAATGGTTACTCATTTAACATCATTTTTGGTTTAATCACATCACCTAAGTGTTTATCACTCTGGCTAATGAGTTCTCCTGTCACACAAAGTAAATATATTTGAATGCGAAGCTGAGAGAGAGATATTGACAACAAATGAGAGACAGAGAGAGAGAGAGCAAAGGGTATCTGAAACAAAGGGAGAGAAAGACACAGAGAGAGAAGAGACAGAAAGACAGATGGAATGACAGCCAGATACAAAAAGACAGGGAGACTGAGAGACAGACAGACGGATGAGAGAGGAAGACGGGTACACAGATATGCATACGGACAGAGACAGATGGACGTACAGAACAGACAGAAAGGAGGACGCAGGGGGTTCTTACAGGGACAGCCTCTCATCCCATTTTGGGTTGGAGGAGCTGTGAGATTTGGCAGTTCTCCAGGTCTCTCCATCGGCCGTCAGCTCCACGTAGACCGTCCCGAACCAGTTCTTCTTCCGCTTCAGTTTGGCACAGGAAACTGCCCGGGGGGGAGAGACGACAATCAGGGCGTCGCCCAGAGCTCCGCACACCTCCTGAGCTGAGGCAGAGCTCTCAACCAATCAGGAGCCAGTTCAAGCCTCGGAAACCAAAATGGGAGTGGCCTGCCCAGCCAATCAATTACCGAAAATAAACAGTTCAGTCAGGAGTGCACAGCTCCAGACCTGGAGAATTGCAGAGTCTGCAGGTTTTCTATTTTCGTGGTCTGCTTTCAATCAGCAGCTAACACGGGCCTTAGAAATGAGGTGTGTGGTTTTTTTCAGCTAGTCAATAACTTCAGCAGCCAAGTCCTTAAACTCATCAGAAGCAGGCATACAGGCACACACCCTCTGACACTAGAGCCACCTTCAGAACTAAAACAGCAGCATTTTCACATGATGTGACTGGCTGAAAACACCCCCAGTGTGAGTGGTCTCAGTGCATTACTGTAGTGCTGGGTGGGGCCAGGGGCAGGGCCTGGGGCGGAGCCAGGTGGGGCAGGGCGGGGCTCCACTCACCTGTGGTGTTCAGCTGAAACCTCCCCCTGTGGTCATTGCCGCAGTCTGTCCTGGACCAGGCTGTGGCCATGTCACACACCGCGCTGAGAGCCTGAAACACACACACGTCATGTAACCATTTAATGACCCCACACACACGCAAGCACGCACGCACACACGCGCACACACACACATACACATACACACAAAACCATGTAACCATATGACCTTACATTCGCACACACACACAGCTTAATAATCAGTTTCACTTGTCTGCCCTAATTTACATGTAAGTAGTGCTGGATAAGCCTGTCTGTTGTATAAATCAGCAGTAATAACAGTAGTTAAAGCTCATAGGACTGTGTCCGAGAGGTTTCAGGCCTCAGCTCAAGGCATTCCTATGGAGATGTGTTCAGTACCATGGCGAGGCAGAGACTATGAGCACCATTTCACACTGCATCTTATTCTACAGCCCCTGAGCACTGACAACATTTATCACTATAGTCCAAGATACAAATGGCATTTAAAGCACTATGCGCAACGACACTTAGTGTTATACTGCAGACTGATTAAGAGCATAATATACTCAGTTGTGTCACTGATAAACTGGTATTGTCTCCACTCTTTGCCAAAGCCCTTTTGTGCCCAGTTTTTGTAGGTCACTCTGGATAAGAGCATCTAAAATCTAAATGGCTAAAGGTGACATTAATCTACTGTGCCAAACGGAGTGCCATGGTTCAGCCATTCATTAGTCTAAGGTGATGCCAACCTCAGACTGAACTGAGGAGTTGCCAGATTTGACCCTGAAGCAGAATCCAGAATCCTCTGACATCATGAGACGGGTGGGGGGGGGGGGGTTGGGGTTACTCACAATTGGTGCGGTTGCAAAGCTCTCCGGATCCTCAACCAACTCCGTGTCCCATGGTTTCTGCTGAAACAGAAACAGGAAGCAGGAAGTGAGAAACAGAAAGTTGGGGTTACAACTGTGTGAGCAGACTGTGTGTGTGTGTGTGTGTGTGTGTTTTTTTTTATTATTTTACAGGCAGCACCTGGAGGATGGTGGGAAGAAACCAGAAACTCACACAAACTCACACGCATGTGCGCACGCACACACAGGCATACCCACATGCACACAGACACAGACACATAGACACAGACACACACACAAAGGAAACCAATTGCCATAAGTCCACTGACAAAGAATCACTCAACCCAGTCAAACTCACATGGATGTGGGCTACTGCACAGGGCCATGCAGGCAAACTCATACACATCTGGGATACTACACAGGGCCATGCAGTCAAACTCACATGCATGTGGACTACTGCACAGGGCCATGCAGTCAAACTCACACGGATCTGGGCTACTACACAGGGCCATGCAGGCAAACTCACATGGATGTGGGCTACTGCACAGGGCCATGCAGGCAAACTCATACACATCTGGGCTACTACACATGGCCATGCAGTCAAACTCACACGCATCTGGGCTACTGCACAGGGCCATGCAGTCAAACTCACACGCATCTGGGCTACTGCACAGGACCATGCAGTCAAACTCACACGCATCTGGGACCGCAGCCCAGGAGAAGCAAATGCAGAAGGTTGTGCGTTTCCATCTCAGGCAGGATACGGTCATCTGCCCCCGGATGAAAAATGACTCTGCGCTAAATAATAAATCGTCCGAGTACGGCAGTCATCCAGTTCAATTATACCCAATCCTGAGAGCTGGTGTTCACCAGGGGGTTGCTGGCTTTAATCCCAGTGCTGCTGCCTTTGTCTCAAATGCATACAGGCTGCGTTCCAGCGTCCTCTGCGCAGCCCTAACTGCCACAAAAGAACAATGTGCTCCTAACTCACTGGTCGCTCCGGCAGGGCTTAAAGGATACTCTGACATTTCAGGAATTAAGCTCTTTTGTGTCATTACCTGGAACAAAGCGGCACTCTGGTACTGTTCTTTTTTCTGAATGAGCAGTGGGTAGGGGGTCCTCAGTGTCAATGCTTAGGGACTTAGCTCAATGACTGCGAGTCTGTGGGAAGCTTGAGGAATGGTACATAGCTCAAGCGAGTGCAGAAGAGCACCATTTTAAACAACTCCAAAGCTGGGTGGTAAATCATTTCTCACGAAGCTGACAAGCTACAAAGTTACAATCACCAGGGCCAAGGGGCAGAACTAAAGTATCAGGAATGGACACACAATCTTATATGTACAAAAAACACATGAACACACACACAGAAATGTACATGTGCACAGAGATGGAAGCATACAAGCATATACACAAGGACACACATTTGCATGCACACACATTAAGATACACACACATGCACAGGGCTCATACAGGGTCCAGGATGTGCTTTTTCCAGAGGAAAGTGCTGTAATTAGGAGGGGTAAGAACGCAGTAAAACCCTGCCCCACAGTTACTCACTGACTGACAGCAGAGATCAAGAGCTGTGCCCACGGCCTGGGCTGACCCCTCAGCTGTTCCTCACCCATATAATAACACAAACACTAATACATACACTCACTCTCTATATCTCTCACTCCCCCCTCGCTGCCTCTCTGGACACACTCATCGCCCCCCTCCCCATCAAAACACACAGACACAGAAACACAACCTATAAAGACCGACACACACTTATACATACATGCAAATCTGCAAAGACAATCATTGAGTGACAGTCCGAAGTCAGTGCCCTCTCCCCCAGCGCGCATAGCGGCTAGCGGCTAGCGCACAGCAGGTGGGGCATTGTCCTGGCACTGAGAGGCTCCTTTGTCTGTTTGATCTCCACCGTCCCCTCCTGGCAGCGGCCCGCGCATGGGGGGGTGGGGTGGGGGGTGCTGTAGAGGCTGAGCCTCTGACTCAACCCCCCACCCCACCCCCACGCCCCCACAGCGGGCGGCCACCTCCTTAAGGACGGAGCTAATTGATGTTGTCCCATTAATTACTGCAGACAGTGGAGCTCACGCCCCAGGAGCAACTTGGGGGGGGGGGGGGGGGGGGGGGTCAGACGGCCTGGTAACGGATCCTTCAGCCCCCCCACCCCCCCATCTCTTATTTCATTCATTGACTTTGACAGAAGCCGAAACCGTGAGACGAGCAGTATGCCCATTGCGTCAGAGGATCCGTTCTGAAACTGAAGATGACACTGATAAACAGCCCCCCCCCCCCCACCCTAGTGCACTCGGTCTGGTTTTGGCTGGGCTGCGGGCGCAAGGGAAGCCCTGCCTGCAGTCGCTAAGTTTGCCTTTTTAAGGTGTCCTAAACTGGGACCGGCTTCACAACAACAACAAAAAACCTGCATTAACTAATTCAACAAGATATCTCACAGAGGAAAGTACTGTGTTATGCTCACTTTCCCAACAGATGTATATGCTAAACCTGACCTTTGCACTCTGACTTCAGAAAAGAAAGTTTTTAGCTAGTTTTTTCTTTTCCTTGCAAAATCTGAAGCCAGAAACTGCATACTTAATGAGAAGCAGAGGTGTGTAACCGCTTCTAATCTACATCTGCTTATGTCACTTCTTCCACACTGCGACACCTTCCTGTTGTGTTTTTCCACGTCTACAGTGAAAATGAGTGTGACTACTGCCTCTTGAATAGGTCTCTCTTGTACAGAGAGGTTAATCACAGGGAGACAACCAGTATAATTCAAGGTTAAATACAGAATAATAGATAAATAAACCACAGGCCAAACACTACTCTTTAGAAGCACTGCGTTAAGTTATAAGGTTATCCATGCTACAGGTGGTAGCCCTGTAGATATCAACACTGACCCATTAGTCTGACCGAATGCAACCTCTTACGAGAGATGGGTGCTGTTTTCAGCCAAAGGAGTTACTTCAGAAACTCCAAAGCGCTGTTTTTTTTTTTTTTAGGAGTATAATCAGCAAGGGCAGATCTAGCAGTTGTGCTTCAGGCCACTGATGATGAGGGAATGGGGGGGGGGGGGGGGGGGGGTGGTTTGGCAAAGGCACCAATGACACAGCACAATGAAGCCAACCAGCCAGGGAGCGTCTGCAAATCACTTTCTTTATGACCAACGAGCAGCTTCATCTGCCCGCGGGACCTAAAGGGAGACTTTCGCCGAGGCACAGAGACAGCCCGGGCACCGCGGTCAATGGCAGCTGGCGGACACCCGAGAAGCGGTGAGCTTGTCTGCCGCTGAACCTGACTTCAGCCCAGCTCCAAGACCCCCCTCACATACCATGCGACCGCTTCACCTTAACTCCGACTTCTTCCCCATCTACAGCTACAAAAATCCCTGGGACTGAGGAGGGAAAATCTCAGTCCAAAGACTTTCACTGCAACACCAACCAGGAGAGAACGACATAACACAACATCCTGCTAGACTGGGACATGGACCAATCAGAGGCGACAGGAAACAGGCTCCCTCAGCAGAAGAAACCCATTACAGGACACCGGTGAAATAAAGGGAGAGAGAAAAGACAGAGTGCTTACGCAGCACCCCTCTTGGACACCTAGAGATGTACCGGGGTGGATATGGGGGGGGGGGGGGGGGTCCCATCCTGCCAGCTCCTGAAACTCCACACTGGCCCTTTGCGCTCTCTAATCTGCCAGCAGCTTCAAATCACTGCAGCTAATTAATGAAAGCTGAAACCACAGGGGGGCGGGAGACACATCGAACCCCCCCCCCCCACCAAGATGATGAAAAGTAAAGTAAAGCACGGAGCCCAGAAACCGCTTCCCCCCCCCCAGGGCCGTCCTGAATCGCTGCTGAAATAAGCTGGCCAGACTCTGATTTCCACAGATACCGGATGGTTCAATCTGAGAACTGAAAACTTTTGCGATGACAAAGCTCGCCCCCACCCCAAAACCCCCAACACCCCAAATCAGTGATCTAGGTAAATGACTAGGCATGAAACTGGTTAGGCATGAAGGAGAAAAGAAAACTGATGACTGTGAGGCTGTGAGTTAAACACCCCACCCCCAACCTGCTCCCAACCCCAAACTGCCCCAACCCCAACACTGCCCCCTCCCGGCAACGTGTCCTAACAGAACCACGGAGGACAACGAACATAAAAGTGTGGAGATCTGGGATGGGACGGCCTGTTGTTTCCTCTCTAATCTTCCTTTCGTTGTGTCTCAGCATCTTAGTGCTTCAATTTCAGTCACTGATTGGCTGGTTGAAAAGTCTATAAGCCTTGTATCCAAGGCCTAAATTGATTTCCGACTGAAAGGAAATAGCGAACAGACAGGCCCTGGAGGAGTTATTCACCCCGACGAAAGAGCACTGAAACCCCAGGAGGCCATGAAGGTATAGCAGGGATCCTTCAGAATGATATTTTTCACAATATTGTGTTTTGGACTTTCAGACAAAATAATTTTTGTATATACTCCATAATATTGTGACCATCATCATTTTAAACAGTGTGCGATCTTGAGCTCATTTTGCAACATGTATGTGGGTGTTTTCAGACCAGTTTGCACAGTTTGTTCCAAGAGAGGGTTCATCAACTTCTTCGGCAGGCTACATTTTGACAAGCAAGGAGGCACAGTCATCCCAAAACCAGACACCACAACCAAGGCATACATGTCCAGGAGCACACTGATATGAGAGCAATCTCTCTGAGAACAGGAAATGCGCCCAGCAGTGACACAGTGTTATTGTTATGGTTAAGAACCATGTGTAGTTTTTGTGGCTTATGTTTTGCACACGGCTTTTGTTAGCTTGCATGCAGTTTCACACGTGCAGTCAAAACAGAACTAGGAAAAGTAAACTTTTGACTGCCATAACTGTTAACAGCCAAAATATGTTTGAGAAACAGCTCAAGCAGCCTAATTCAATTGGTGTATGCAAGCATCGTTTTGCTCCTCTCTCAATGTGTTTTTGGAATAAACTTTGGAGGGAACACCAAATAAACCAGAGAAATATAATTAGTTTTGCTACGGTAACTATTAGTAACCTCCATGTACTTCCACACACATACCGATGTGTATTTGTTTACAGGAAAATTCCAGGTCATAAATCATAAATAAAAAAAAAAAACTAAAAAATCAATGGAAAAGGGAAATCAACGCAGAAAAACTGGACAGTTGCCAAAGAAAGGAGAGAGGTCTTTCATAAAACAACCTTAAAATGCCGTAAGTCCAAAATTGCTTGTACAGTGGTCCACGATATGACAGGATTTAAACATTTAAACATTTTACCAGGACACTGCACTGTTGCTCGTAGTGAGGGCGGCATAGAGGAGAAGGGGGCCTTCTGTCACATGGCACTCCCTTTGAAGGGCTTTGAGAGCCCCATTCAGCCAACGTATAACCAGCCAACTTAGGTTGGGGTGAATTAGCGAAGGGGAGAATTAGCAAGGTTCGGGTTGGCATTGGTCTCCCTAGTATCCACCTCAATGGATCATTTACCAGACTCGGATAACAAGACCTCTTCCAATGAGAAATAGGTGGGTCTCTGCCCAATGACGAGGTGCAACTCTGCCCAAATTCTGACCAAATCTACCTTCCGAATACACTAAAGGCTGAGTACCACATCTGAGGAGGCAAAACTGGAACCACAAGAATCACCTGGGGGCAGGTGCGTGAAATTATAAACCACTAATAAAACATGCCATCAGAAGTCCGCAAGCACCAATCGGATCGCAAGAAGCCCCGGATAACACAGGTCCACTACTGGAGGCAGAGCGTCTGCAGTCCAAACAAACCATTCGCCAACACTTCCGTTTGTTTCCATATGTCTGTACCCCATATTACTGCTGCTGCCGCTATCAGCAATATGAAGTGCAAGATGCATGAATTTCACTGCATTTGTGCAGTATATTCTGGAAAAATCTTTCACTGCCACACCAAGAAAATTGCACCTTTTTCCCGTTATCCCTTATGGCACTACTTCTGAGGTACTGTCCAAGGAACAGACAAGTACATTTTTCTAATATCCTCCCCTCATCTAAATCTGATTAAGCCCATTCACTGTGAGATGCAGGCGTGCAAATCGTTTATGTTCATGGTCGCCCTGTTGAGCTACTGAACAGTAAATACCTTGGCTCTCTTACCATCTCCATTTAGCATGAAAGATTAAAAAAAAAACATTAAAAAAAAATCACAGGGCTGAAGTGCTGCTTGCTGAAGCAAACGCGTACAGACAAGCATGAAAAAAAGCAGGACTGCGTATCCTGAAACCAGGCACTGCTTCTGAGTTCTACAACAAAGACAACAATCAAGGCTTTTTCCTCTGGACCCAGAGGATATTAAAAAAAAAAGAAGACATTTAACACAACCAAATTCATTGTGATTTGCATGTACTGCAACAGACATCCTGAGGGGATTCTCAAGTCATCCGCTGAAGTTCATTTTAACCTTGAGGGGGAATTCATCAAAGGAAACAGACAAAATGAGACCAAAAAGCTAATGACACATTACCAACACAAGGCAAATCACAAGAACCGACCAACCAACCTTTAGCAGATTAGCTTCCGATGGAATCATACGTTACATATTATTTCTGTGAAAAGATGGGTCACTAAACTTTTTTTTTTTTTTTTGTACCATGCCTTCTTTGCTGGGACAGAAAAAAAAATCTTTTTTCGGCCTCTTCCAGCTGGCATCTTGGGACTTTATGACATCACAGACTCATTTGGCCGTGTCATCACTGTTGGACGTGACCCTATATCAGTGAGAAATTCAGCTGATCTGGCCGATTTCACACGCCGCTGCCTTGTGACCAGCATTATAACAACAAACGACACAGATGGGGGTTGGGGGGGGTGGGTCAACTGACAAAAAAAGCACAAAAATAGTGAAATCTACTGCAGTTCTGACTCATGAACATGTGATAGCTTTGCTGAGAGGGTTTTCAACCAGTTTATACAAAGACAAAAATGATTTTTCTCTTGTGAATCGTGTAAGTGTGTAGCTCAGATGCTCTCTCAGAACCAACAGATACAGCTGTGTCACGTGTGGATGCTGGAACTGTAAGTGCAAACTCAGAACGCGCAACGTACACTTTTACGCAGCACAGACATTTCAGTTGTATGAAAGGACTGTATTTCCACTCATCTTTCAGAGCAATTCACAAGCATTGTGTGCATATTTATGCACGTGTGTGTGTGTGTGTGTGTATGTGAGAGAGGAAATGAGCATGCTTGTATATGCATGTGTGTGTGTGTGTGTGTGTGCATGCTTGTTTGAATGCATGTTTTTTTTTCTCCACTGGTGTCTGCTGTTGGGATGCTTAGGGAACACTATGAAGTGTATGTATTTCATAAAGCGATACAGTCCAATAATGTGTTTGGCAACAGTAGCCACTACCGAGAAATAGACAGGGGTCCAGACCATTTTCATTGCATTTACTTCTATAGGTCATGCTATGCTAGTCAACCCACAAGACCAGCCAATGAGAAAAGATGTAGGTGAGGAGGACGAGGTATCTTTACACCACGCTGTCAACAAATTAATAAGATGCCAGAGGTTCCACATGTTCAAAGAACACAACAGCCTTGAATGGGGCTCTCAACGCCTCTGACATCTTTCTAGATCGGCAACCTAATACATGCACCCAGAGCTTGCTATGTGCATGAACACCACTGCGTAGCAACCACCTTGCTAACCACTGTCAATGTTTCAACCAGCTCATCTTGCCCAAACACTCTGGAACAGAGAGGCAAAGGATACCAGCAGCGTCAAAAGTCGCCTCCTTGGCCTGATCTACAGTGATACAGCAGACACCTCACTAAAGCATCCAGCAGTCATAAGTATGGTGATGAAGGAGAGGAGTGATCGAGGACAGACCGTATTTCAGAGAATTTGGACAGATGAGTTGCTGGGGAGCACTTTTGGAGACTTCCCAGGCCACCAAGGTTGAAAATGCATGCTGGGAAGAGCAGGATGTACTGAATAGTGGGGTGGGGGTGTGTCCTTGTGACTCTGAGGCAGTAGACTGTCAACTCTTTAGCCAAGAGCCACATACTGCCTTGTTTTTATACAGAGCACATACACACAAAGCAAAATAGATAAAATGCTCAATTTGAAAATCCACAAAGACAAACGCAATTAGAGCCCATCCTGACGCTGATTGTGAACAATCTACATACATAGTAGGACCCTAACTGCTTGCTTTTTAATTGCTTGGCAGCGGATGAACTTCTTTTAGAGGACGATCCTGAGTGCCTCTTGAAATACAACTTAAGGGCAATGAGCACAAGGAAGAGAATAATCCAGAGCCTATCGATGGCTTCCATTCCAGTACATATTCTACAAAAACAAACGCAGGCAGATCACACACCGACCGATAGATAGGCAGGCAACGCTAAAAAAACCGCCCGGTCCTCTCTGTGTTCCTTCATTTTGGCATCAGCCTCAAACGTCACACCACGGGCTCGCCTCCTCTCACCAGCGCTGTGCACAGCTGTTTCCCTAAGCAAGGTCAGGAAAGATAAATAATCACAACAAGCACAGCCAAAAGCGGACTTTCCAGCTACAACTTCCTGTGACTAATTTGAGCTCAGCGCGACGGTTGCACCGACAGGTCTAATGTCAAAGCCGGGCAAGGCCAGCGCTACTGTACAGGAATCCGCCGTAAGAAAAAAACTCAAACTATGGGGGGAGGGGGAGTTCTTTTTGGTTTGGGGGAACAAAAAATGTTTTCAAACGGTCAGCTCATGTCCCTGAGAAACATCTACGAAAAAGTCTTTTAATCAAGACACCTGCAACGACCTTGTTCGTCTCGTCTTGGGTGTGTCAACTTCACACATTCACTGTTAAAGCAGCAAAGTCAGCTTGCTATGTTATTATGTTGTCTGTGTAGAAGGGAACATAGCATGTTGGCACACAGATGTTTCCTCAAGTACTGAGCTCGTCAATCCAACCTGTATGGCAACAAAAAGTATGTTCCCTCTTACACCGATTGCTTGTACAATCAAAATTAGTTTGCACTAAATTCAATGTGTGCAGCTCGTCAACGCAGACAAAACACTTCAGTTTTGCTTGCTATGTGGTTCTTAGAACGCATTTTGCACTCACAAAAAGAGGGACAGTTTACAGCAATAGCTGACTCGCCGGCTGAGTACAGATACGTGACTCCCGCTTTCCTTCAAGACTGCAACACGATTTCACAGCGACCTGCACACGGAGATAAGGGTGCTCCCTCTCTTCTAGCTATTAAAGTCGTCGCACGTCACGACAGTCAAGCGAGAGCTGAACTTTTCCCTTCGCCTCGGTTGCAGTGACTCCAACGCGGTTTTGCAAGGTTTGCACATTGCTTCGGAGCTCCCTCCCCTGCAGCTACCAAAAGGACAAACAGCCACGGTCAACTGCAACAGTATTGCAGTCGTCATACGGCTTGTTTTGATACAAAATACTTTTACATTAGGCTCGGCTTGCAACATTTAAGCTCGTATCTGGGCTGGCGAATTACAATATGCCAGCCAACAAAAGCAGTTGCATGATAGATCAAGTGAGGTGTGTCCAGTTTTGGAATTCCTGTTTTCGTACCGTTCGACCCCCAAATTCATTTAATTATCATACAATTGCTAGTGTTACATTAACCCCTTCACGCCACGTTTTAAGAATCGGACAGTTAACACTGTTAGTTATCACTAGGTGTAACGATCAGGCAAACAAGCAAGGTAACCCTAGCTGGCTGAGTGACTGCAACGGAAACTTGGTGGTTAAATAAGAGCACGCAATACTGTACTTACCAGAGCGGGCAAGTCAGTAGAAAGTTCACTTTGGGGTAAAACAATGTTAGCTAGCTACAGCTAAGCATAGCAAATAAGTTGGTTGTCCATCAAGCCAGCCAAAGGGTTGTCAGTCAGTCTTTGGGAAAACCATTTATGCGCCTGTCATTTCTAGCTCCTAGGCAACGGAAATCGACAATATTCAAAACTGTTTGTTGCTAATCAGTTAACTCTCTGGTGGACTGTAACAGCATTGAAGAGATAAAACAATCTGCCCCTACACTCTCTGGACAGGCCCGCAGAAATAACTACTGGTGTCGGCCATCTTTATCAAGTCGCATAGTGTAACACAAGCGAACACAAACAAATCTCAGAGCGCAACCCCTGGATCCAACACAGCCGTGACTGCTAGCTATTCCGCAGGCGGACAATAAGCAAGCTGACTGACACATAATATTGCACACACTGCATGTGACTGACCGCAGAAACCATACTTCGCTTCGTCGAGAGTTCACCGCGGTTATGACTTACCGTGCCCGTCGATCCCCGCCGGGTTGTGCAATGCTTCTCCGCGGTGATAGCGGCTCGCTACTGCTGCTTCTGCCTCTCTTCGCCTCTCAGGCTGGGCGTGCAGCTCCGATTGCCATCTCTCACGCCACAGCGGTCTCACACCGCAGCGAAAACAGACGCAATGGCGTCACCACGCAGAGCCTCCGTACGTCACTACGCCCTCATTGCGATGCAAAGTGGACCTGTGGTGCCGACTGGTGCCAGAGAATCGTTCTCGTCTGATGCCACCAAGTAGCCTTCACGTTGTGGTAGTAAATACGCTATCAACAAGAATTTGATACTATGCTTTGCTGTGCTATGTTACACAATCACTCACTTGATCTGGGGTTCAAAAGTCTCTTAAAACGTGTCTCTGCAGCTTTTATGGAATAAGTTATATAGTTTCTTGCTTTCATAAGTTTCTATAATTCAGTTGAAACTCCTAATTTTTATTTTTTTGAGGGGAGGCATTAATTAGGAAAAATAAAATGTAAAAAAACTGCTCTCTACACAATGTTTTGCAGCATCATTACCACCCTACACGTTTGTGTCTGCACAGCTACCTATTTTGGGGGTGGGGGAGGAGTGGGAAGTTCAAATGATTGCAAGCTTGCGCTTGTACATTACCACATTCAAAACCACATTATTGCAGTGTTACGGCCGATCTGTAAATATAAACTGCAAAACAGAGTCCTCCATTCCTCCTCTCTGTACCCTGCTCTCTGCTGTGTGCCGATGTCACACTCTGACACATCGTACACAGTATATACTGCTGTCAAACATCTTTTCCTCTGTGGCACTACTTTCTACCAGTCCTGGGCTTCCCACTCTGGCACTGGCACTGTCTGACTCAGCCGATTGCAGCGAACATGCGTGCACACACTGGGACATGCCTTTCACCTCTGGTCAAGGATGTTGCTAGATTTTTAAACTACTGGGGCACAGGCCCCCAGTGCCCACATCCTCACACTTGCAATTTACATTTTTAAACTAGTTATTTTTCATGATCATTTACTGGGGTACAACAAATTATTACTTGGGCATGTGCCCCAGTAAATAGGGTCTGGTGACACACCTGGCCATGGTGCTGGGTGTGCCTGGTGCTTGGCAGTGGTGATTTATGTTTTTGCGTTGGGTGTTATTTTGGGGTTTTTTATGTTTATAATGGTATTACATTTAGACTGATTTTTTAGAGCGCAGGCAATTGTACTAAAGCGGGCGGGGTAAGGTTCCCTGGAAATGGCCGCTGGGACCCAGCTGGAAACAGTCGCTGAGAATGGGGAAGTGTTGCACATGCTCTCCGTAAGACAGATGTGGCCAGCCCACCGTCGTTGTGAAATCAAACGCCTTTTAAACTGCATTACTCATACTTGTCTGCTTGAAATGATAAACATGTTGACTGGGAAGAAACTGCCCAGATATGTATTCACTGGCAATAGTTTGTAGGACATTTCTTTGGAAATTATTTTCAGGTTTTAATGTGTGAAGCAATATCTCACTCCCTCCACCTCACTTTCTCCTTTCTCTCTATCTCTCCTCTTTATTTTTACTTAAATGAACCAAAATGTTTTTTTTTTTTTTTTTTTTTTTGTCTCACATAATGATTACTTCTAATCAATTCAATCAGTGATTCACTGTTAGCATATGGTAGCTCCAGCCATTGCTTGGTCAAGAAAATTTCTTTTGCCCAAAAGTCAACAGTCAATGAATTGTTACCCATAATTCAGAGGGAACAGTGATAGTCAGAGTCAAAATAAAGTGACTTGAGTAATTTGCTGGTTGTGGTACTTAAACTAAACAAATTCATTTGCTCAGAGCTGAAAGAAACCAGTCCTACCTACTTTCATCAATGTGAGAGTACATATAAACTGCTTAGCTGTTGAACTTTACTCAAACCAGTGGAATACAGCAGTCTACCACAGAAGGCTGAATTGGTGCTTCTGGGAAAAACAGAGCAAGAACAAGCAAGAGCATGCTTAATATTACAGACGAACACACACACACATTTTTTGAGACTTCAAATCTGAATCATGGAGAACACATTTCACTGACAGGCTTGCCCTTTGTCTTAGAGTAAAGAAAAGATGGAGCACCAGTAGTTCAGAAATTAGGCAATAAAAACCACAAGCCTAAACGCAGTTTGAAGTTGTTATGACTTGTAATGACTGTGTAGGGCTGGGTGGTTTTCTAGGCTCGAGTTTTCTGCGATGTCATCAATTTATCCAATCCCCCCCAGCTCTGACCTTGTTCACCATTTGGCAGACACTCCCAGAGACTGTGTCCTGTTTTATCATATCCTGAATCCTATGCTTGCTCTGAAAAAAAATGTTGTGACAGACCAAAGTTACAAAGTCAGAGGTTGTGAAATTTCCAACAATGAAATCTTTGCATCCTTTTAAGCACTGCCACATCTGTGATGATGATGCTTCAGTGAGACCCATAAGGTTGGTGGCACAAACCCCAGATCAGCCTCAATAAGATCAGTGCGCATGACATCACAAAGCAGTGAGAGTGCCCCCATGTGGACATGTCTAGCTATTACAAAGGTTAAGTGCTTCACTTGTGAAATATGGTTGGGCATTGCATGGGTGCGTGTGGTTGTGGGGTTTGGCTCTGCTCTTCTCCACCATTTTAATCTGCTGGCTATCTCTCAAATCCATCGATGGTCTGTCAATTCCAGTCAGCACATCTTAAATGAAACGAGTATGTGCTGTATGTACCTGCTATTGTGTGTGTGTGTGTGTGTGTGTGTGTATGTGTGTGTGTGTGCGCGCGTGTGTGTGTGTATGTGTGTATGTGTGTGTGTGTGTGCGTGTGTGTGTGTGTATGTGTGCATGTCAATGTTCAATGCATAGCATTGTCAATACCCTTAAAAACAGACAATCCGGGAATTAGGCAATGCCTGTACACACATTCTTGTATATGAGTATATATGTGTGCACATGCGTACACGTGTGTGCACGTGTGTGCACGAGTTTATGCAGAGGATAGTTATTGGTATTGGTTCTGATGAATTCCATGAAGTTCCAGCCAATCAAATCAAAACTCATAAATCTGCCTATGCCATTTGAAGAGCAGGAAACCAGGGCCAGATAACTTATCAATGCTTTCAAGACTCTTTATCTGAGCTTCTGAAGATCAAGACTTCTTAAGTAACGACATTGATTCATTGCAGCTTCCAGCAAAAGCCTGAAGACTCTCTTTGCCTTTCTTGGGCTGGCACACCAACTGTGATATCAAAGACACTATTATGATCAATTGTCTGAGATTGACACGCCATCTGAATACTTTTGGTCACATGTACAATAGGACTGGAGTTTTTACTGAAATGTTAACATTAAATACGCAATTAGAATTCAAATCTACATGTAAAGCATTCCCCTTATCCCTAGTACAACATCAACTGAATGCTCGGCTACATTATTTGATAGGTTTGTGTTTGGGTTGATTATTAGTGCTTCGCAGCCACAGACTGAATTCACACATCAATTTACAATCAAACATTAAAACACAATTGTAAAAGAAGGGAAGGAAACAACATTGATTTATAACAAGGTCATCTAATATGAAAAAAATACACTGTGAAATATAAGGACTTTAAAACTTCACTCATAATGAATGGGTATTGATCAGTTTTGTGATTTGGGGAATTATAATAACTGCTAGTTCTTGCCAGTTGGGGGTAAAGTTGTTGGCTTATCCGGGTGGTGCGTCCAGATATTTGAAGCTTAGGCGGGGGGTGCCAACCTTGATGACAAAGATCTACCAATTCAGCGCGCTCGCACCCCATGCTGTGCACAGTACTCTCTCTTTCACCTCCACACGATGGCAGCATCCGTGCACTCTCAAATATACCTTCACCGGAAGGTAAATACCAACAGTCGGACTATAAACTGAAACTGGAAGAAAAAAATGGAAGCAAGCTCATGTTAGGGATGTATTATTCAGTATTATTTCAGTTCTCACTCACTTGTTTAGACTGGTTGAAAGTCTTGAGTCACACCCTACTTTTCAGAACAGTGCAGTGTTCTTGTGAAATCATGATTTAAATAAATCAATGAAACAAGTAACTGGACTCAAACACTGATGCCACAGAGCCAGCTCACCGAAGTGACAGCGCAACTGATGCAAATACTTCCATTTATCTGAACCTGTCATGTAAATAGAATTAGCAATAGATATGATATATTCGTTACTTTCAAGTAAAAAGCGTAAAACGGCGGAGTCACTCTCTTAATAGGTAATGGTATGTTTCCTTATACAACTTATACACATAGAGCTTGGGTCAACCAACCATTAATAACCATCCTTACTATTTCAATTGAAACGAATATGTACTGTTGAGGTACCAATTCAAGCAGGCCTACCAAATGGGAAAATGTGTATGGTTTATTTAATCTATTTATACAAGGTGAACGACAAAAATACTTGTTTAAACCGAGTACAGTCTCAACGAACATGCCCTGTGCGCTGTTATAAATCCGGTTTTGAAATTCGTTTGCATGGAATAATATTGTGCTTGAGTTGCGTCTTGAGGTCTGATAGTTCTCACGCTTCTCAGAAAACGGGAGTATGAATATTTGGTTGGACGGTATGTTCAAAAAAAAAAAAAAAAAAAAAAAAAAAAAAAAAAAAAACCTGGCTTGCGTTTTCAGCTGTTCAGCACACGCAGACCGTTTGTCTTCTCACCCCAACGTTCAAGGTAAACAACCCCAAAAATACTCCTCGCATTCCTGTAGACATGTGGACGCATGTAAACACGCAACATTACAAACATTCCCCGAATTTTTATTGAACATTCCCTCATGTTCTTGCTGTTGAAATAACTTGTGGGTATGCATATTTATTTATTTATTGTGTTATTTAATTATATATCTGCACTTTTATTCCATAAGAACTTGAGAAATATGTTGTTCATTTGAAATATTTATACCTACACGTCAGACAACACACGACAGGGTCCATACGGTTTTCATGTACTTTTTGTCACTTTTATTGTTGAGACTTCAAATCGCCCGTCCCAAACTGTCATATTTAAGTGCTCTCGATGTCTGTGGAAGACGTATCTCTTGGTATCCGAGGGGGAAACGTCAGATTTATGACGTCTTTTCTCTACATTTAAACGATTTAACAAACTGGAAGGGTGGGAGCCATCAAAGGCTTGAATATATGGGCCACGCAGTATGTTGCCAGGTTGTAAGCGAGTGAAACCCTTTTTTGGTGAGGTTTCGGGAAAGGTCAATATGGGGAGAATTGCCTCAAGAGAATTGCTGGGAGAATAGATTTTTTAAATATTCATGATTTATCTTATGAATCGAAAGGGAAACTGAAGCACTCCAAGAGAGAGTTCTACGGTATCGGTGCAAACTGACGATGTCCAAATGTCTACAACATCTAAGCCCTATTCACTCGGGAGCAACTTGCACAGAAGATATTTTTTCACATCTAGTCAACTCACACAGCTGGGTGTGAACCAAAGCAATTCGGTTTACGAACCTTGCTAAATGATAATGTCCCTCTCGGGTATTGGGCCTACAGCCTCTGAATTACAAACTCATATATGCAATGTTACGCTGTACAGCCGCCCATGAAGGCTGTGTATGGATTAGCTACAATGACTGTGGGTGATCTAGCATAATTCACTGAGTGGCTCATTGCAGTATGGTGTCTTGGGCCCCAATCTGTTGGCTAATTCCATTCCACTCCAGACACAGGAATCCAGATCCAGGTTTTTTATTTTGTAAAAATAAATATGGTAATGTAAAACAAAATACACATTCTGGGGATTTCTGGTATTTCTTATTTATGGCACTGACAAAATACTGCAGATGTGTCATGCTACAATAATACAGGAATTCAGCTTGATTGAGGGGTCTGTGGAGGTATGGTAGTAATCTGTTTAAACAGCTTCAAATCGGGGGTTTTTGACTCATCAATGGGGGATTGGTAAAACAGCAACCATATCTTTGACAATAGTCTCAAGCTATATCATGCCGTATGGATTACAGAAGCGTAATGGCCTTCACCTTTAGTTTTGCCACAACAAATATTGGAATAAAATAGCATGTGCCCAGATGTACCTCATTATAATAGGTATTTTTATATGCGGAGAAAGATTCATATTTATAACTTTGTCTCCATGGATTCTCTGGATGTCATATGTGCTGATCATTTCCTATGTGAAACACGACAGTGATTTTTGGTGGTCAGATTTGACAGGGTACAGAGATCTTCCCTTTTCCAGACTTGCTGTATAAAATACAGAGCTGCGTACATAAACTAGTGACAGGGCAGGCTCAGAGACTGTACGCGAGACCCTGTAAAGCATTCCCAAACGGGAAATATAAAGACCAAGAAATCTCGGTGTGTTAGATCTTTCCGCCCAGTGGAGCAGCATTTGTTGAACACCCCCCCCCCCCCCCCCCTCACGGATGAGACTTTCCAGAACTCAGCATCTGTTTTTCTCACCTCTTCTTCCCCTCCACCATCTGCGCTCTGGGATGATTCCCACACAGGTACCACTCAACGAAACTATTATTAATAATCTGTATTAGGGCTGACAGAAGGGAGATGATGGATCACCTACCGGAGCTTCTATTTCGGGATTTGTACAGAGTGAAATTGAATCATTGCTGGTGTTGAAAAGAACACATACTTTTTTTTCCTTGGTAATTAATCACAATTGGGTATGTTATAACCTTATCCAGCTATGAAGTGGGTTTTGAGAAATGGATAAGAGAGTCTGTACATGTTCATTTAGGCACCTAAGCATTTAATAGCAAGTGCTGTATGTTTTGTATATTTGTTATATATACAGTAATCTGAAAAAGTAGACAGAAACATTGCAGTTATTGTTATATGTTTCAAATATATGTTATTTTTATCTTGATTTGCCTTAGACTTGTCTTTTCCAAGTTTTTGTGATTCATTAGAAAACGTCTCTGCAAAGTTGATGACATTGAGGTTTTGAACCGCTCTGTGTTTGCCAGGCTTAGAAATGGGGAGGTATAAGTTTAAGACACAAGGGTGTAAAAAGAGCAATGAAGATACTTTTCTCAGGACTGGTGCCTGTTCACTAAGGTCCTACCGTGGATTCAGCATCAGATGCTCAACCTCTAGCATTGTTGACATTTCTGTCCCAGGCTTCCTGCCATCTGATTGGTCCCAGCAGATTTACTATGGTGGCTCTCATTGGCTGCTGTGGTTAATAGCTTCACACATGCTGAGAAGGAGTCAGTAAGCATTGATTTAGATGAAGGGAACCGATGTCCAACCTCCTCCACCATCCCAGTCCCCCAACCTCACCCCAGGAGTGCCACCCCCAAGTGCCCTCTACTTCCTGCTCCGTAACTGACTACAGGTGACCCACCCGCTTCCCACCTCATGGATTTGATTTTTTGCAGGTCGGCAACAAACAATTAAATGGGAATTTTTTGGGAGCTTTGCTACCCTAAATGGGAATTTTTTGGGAGCTTTGCTACCTTGTGCAGGAAACCGCGAAGCAATGCAGACAACGCGCATAGTAGAAGAAAAGTAAAGAAAACATAAAAAAAAGTTTAGTAAGTCATAAATTAATAAAATATATGGACAATATTAATGTATTTCGGCATTTCATACCATAAATACACACACATTTTTTACGATGTTTTTCCACATCGCGGCAGGGGAGCTGAGCCCCTAACCCCTGCGATGTGGGAGGGTCACCTGTATTTGTGGTTTTGGAGATCGAAAACTCTCACCCTGTGCCAGCCAGTGGAGGATCAGCTTCCCTTCCCAAAGCTGGGCAAAGGTTTCTCCCTGACTGGTTCACATGGGGAGTTTTTTCAATGCCAATGTCACCATAAGCTTACATACATGGGGGGTTATTTTTAAGCATACAAATTGAATTTGAATTTGATTTGGTTCGACAGTGAGCTGTATAAATTCATTTGATTTGATTTTTGATTTGGACAAAGTTTTACCACATCAAAGTGAGAAACTGGTAAGGCACATAGTTATGATCTCAAAAGACTGTATTTATTTTTTAAACTTTTTTTTTTGACTCCCTGACTTAATTTATAAACGTGCCCAGGGCGTGATATTGCATTATTTATCCAAGTGATGATACTTTCAGTGGATCAGTGAAAGATTGAGAAATATCAAATTGGACCGTTTCCAAGTGAATGTCATTGCATGAGTAGAAACGCGTCTCTTGCCTGTGTAAGTGTAAATAGCCAGAGGGCGTCGGAAGACAAATGCACCGATTAGATGTTAGGGCCTCTTGTGTTTCATGTCAGGATTTTATGAAGAGGGTGTGAGAATTTCTCTTTCCCAGGGCTCCCCATAGGCTGATGGAGAGGGGCTTAGCTGTAAGCGCATGAAAAAAGCAGATAATGTTCTTGAAAGAAACAGAGCCGCTGGGGTGAAAACATCACCCAAGGTGTGAACCCCTCTGTCTCTCCATATCGGAGAAGGCAGCGTGTGCTCTTCGCTCCCAGTAGGAGTTCAGAAAGACTGGAACGGTGGGGAACCAGTGTGTCATTTATTTAAAATTTTGGCAAGCTTTTTCACAATGCACCATGCAGAGATTAAATAAGACATGACGTGCTGTCTGCATTTGCAAAGACTTAAGATGTATGGATGTTAACCACATCCTTCCCGGGCTCTGGTCCACAGGTGCTCTGGGCCCAAACCATTCATGCAGGGAGCTGGGAGGCTTAAAATTAATGACCAAAAATAAAGTAAAAATGTAAGATTTTTCTCTTTGTCTTTCCAGGTGAGGTGTAACTGTTTTTCCCAATCAGCAGTGGCTCTGAGTTTGACTCCATTACGTAACATTCAGGAATGTAGAAAACACTCTTTTCCAGAATGACTTACACTGCTTACATACGTTGAACACTACACATTTACACAGCTGGAAATTTATTGAAGTGAGTCAACTGAGGTGCAATGCTCAAAGTTACAATGACAGCTCCCTATGTGAGAACTGGACCTGCATCCTTTGAGTTACAGTCCCAGCTCCATAACCATTATATTACACTGCCATCCAAGCAAGCAACACCCACTGTCAGTAAGTAAAACTTTACTTATACAGCGCCTTTCGAAACAAGACATACAAGGTGCTGTACAATGAAAACATTAAAGAAAATTTAAACAAAATAGAAAGTTTCTATATCTTCTGTAGGAACAGGCAAATACACATTACAAAATAAAGTGCTTATGAAACAAGTGAAGACTATCAGCTGACTCCGCATTTTGTATAACTAAGGGAAGACTCGGTCACCCTTAGTTTTTAGCCTACATTTTGGGAAAGCCAGGAGGCCTCTGGGTGGTTTGTTCTGTACGACATTCATTTGTGGAGCGAGCTGGAGTCCTGTGACTGGGTGTTTGAATCCCAGCTACTCCATCACAGGATGCAGCTGGGTGTCCATATTGGCAGGGTTACTGCTGGCACAGTCTTGCCAGGGCTAGATAGGAGTTAGTTAGATAGGAGAGATGTGTTGGTCGTATAACCCTCTAGCGGCCACTCCTGGTCAGCCATGCACCTGCTAATGTACAAACCGAATATACGCTGACTATGGCAGGGAGGTAAAAAGTCTGCGGTTAAAATAATAATGGGGGTCAGCATTAACTGTTACCATGGTTACTCTGGACAGGCATCCACTATTACCGAGGTTATGACTTGTGTGGTTTTGTTCCACGCTATGTGGTTGGTCAATGTCAGATGAGCCTACCACATATGAAACGTCTATAGCTTGTTATCCTATGGTATATGGTATAAGATGCTATATCCAACATCAACATCTGTGACTATCATTTCTCTGAAGGTGAGGAAATTGAGAAGCTGTCATTACATAAAGTTTCACTGATTGAACGTTCTGTGGCACCTTTCAACTCCTGAACTGCAGTGGGGGGACGAGTGTGATGATTGACAGGCAAGAGAAGGGGGTGGGGGGTGGGGTATGGGTGGTGGGGTGTGATAATAGAAGTAATAAAATACATGGAAGGGACAGGAAAACGGGGAGAGTAAAAGAGGAAGTGAAAATTGAAAGAGAAAAAAGAAAGAAGAAAGAGAGGGAGGAAACAAAAGAGAGAGAGAGGGGCAGCAAATGGCATGATTCGTGTTATCGTGTAGCCATTTTGTGCCTCTAGAGGGCCCACACCAAACTAAAACCACATGGGTCTTTGGTTAACAGTCAGGGCCACCCTGAGAGTCCCACCAGACCACGCTGCGAATAAAACAAAACAAAAAATAACAGGTATCGTCTCGTGTGCCGTAACAGTTTGACAGTCTCTAAAAGGAGGGCCGGTAAGAACAGTCAGAAAGATTTATTGCAGACGTGAGAGATAGCGAAATAAAAACACGTAGCTGCCTGTGAGTTATGTTTTCCAGCCGATGAAAGTGAGGACTTAACGGAGGGAAAGGGCAGCAGTGCTAAAGCCATTTGTTTGGCCATAATGATGGAATATTTATGAGGTATGAGGTTTTTTTGGATGGCGACAGAACGCCGCGACGTGACTCTTCTTGCTTCACGGTCCTCTATGGCCACGCCCGCCCGGCTCTTTCTCCAGCCAGCGCATGACCTCCTCGAGCTGTTTCCATCACCGGGTCAATGTGGAATGTTCCGCCACGCGTCGCGGGGTCCAGACGTTCTGTTCTCATCGCCTTACTCTTCTCTGGTTGTGTGAAAGGGAGGCTTGGGCCCAAAGCCTGCCTCCTCAGGCTGGTTCCTGTGTAGAGCCAAATCAATCCAGCAACTCTGAGAGACCAAGGCCATAGTTGTGTGTGTGTGTGTGTGTGTGTGTGTATGCATGTGTGTACATGTCTGTGCAACTTTCTGTGTATCTGTTCATATACATATGTATGTGCATATGTGCAAGTGTGTGTATGTGTGTGTGTGTGTGTGTGTGCATGTGCATGTGTGTACATCTGCATAATATATTTGGTTTAAATATTTATTGACATGAAAGTGTCATTACATTACATGGGATAGGATACTGGACTCTTCATGAAACCCTGTGCTCCTGTGAACAACAAGGCAGTGTTGCTTTATTTACATAGCATATTTCACACACAGCAGTGATTCAAAGTGCTTCACAAACACAATTAAAGTTCATCAGTAGAATGACAAAATGAAACGATACACTGGAGCGCTGTACCTGAGACCATGGCACAGTGGAGTCACCCTGTTGGAATATGGGAAGAGCGACCCAGCTGCCCGGCAGTTCGTTATCCCTTCCTGTTATGACAGGTGTGGCTAGTGTAGTTTAAGACTCTGGGAATGAGAAAGACCAAGAACTTGTTCTGGAAGGTGTAAATTGCATGGAGGTATTTTTACCATCTGCAGATGTACAGAAAGGCTTTTAAACGACCTGCAACTGTCACTTCTTAAAAACGTGCTACCGTTGTGTTGTGACTCTCGGTTATGTAGAGCTCAATTGCAAAGAGAGACTGAAGGCCATGCACATAGTGTTTCAACTGCACGACCTCTGTCTCTCTACATAGATTCCCATGGGAATTCAACAGAGAGGTCTAAGCTAGTGCCTATCATAAAACATTTTCTAATTTTATGTATTCAATTTATATTTTTTTCATTGAATTTTCTAGTGCTTTAAATTGTCTGTCTTTTTTTAACAGATTTTACATAAATTGTCAATATCACATGTTATGCATACTCTTCTTTTTTCAAATCATTTTATTTTTTATATTGGTCTTTGTCTCCTGTGTAGAGACAACAGAATCGTCTCTGTGTTTTTAAAATCTGTTACTTTAAGGTTTTACATGTGAATAGTTGTATTATTGCTTTATTGTGTCATTGTAAAGAACTTTAAACCAGTGACCTGTGTGTTATGCAAATAAAGTAATGATGGTGAAGATGATGATGATGATGATGATTACTGTTATTGGTATTGTTATTAACCTGATTTGTCTCATCCAAGGATGAGATGTGTGAATAACTGGATTATCTTTGCTCTTTACCCATTAAGCCTGGAAAACACTTAGCTTGGGTTTGGGAGATCAGCACCGCTCTCACCAGCTGTCTCTCCAGAGGTCGTCATGGGTCAACGGGAGCGAATGCTAGGTGAAGACTGGGTGTGTGTCACTGTTTTACAGTCACATGTGTTAACAGTCTCCCGGGAATTCTATGTTCTGGTTTAAGGTTTTAAAGGGTCTTAGAAAGGCCATAGTGTTAGTTGTTTCTCCTGTGGCAATATGAGGGGGTTACCATGGAGATGACTAGCACACAGAGGACCGCATGTTCCACCCATGGGTCTGCTCACATGACAACCATCACTGACACTTAAGGGACCAAAGGGCAGAAAATACAGCACAACAGGCACAGGGATCTTCTGTAATCAATGGATTTGTGGATTTTTGGATTTCTGGACTGGACCAGCACTGAGGATGGAGATTTGATAGAATGGAACCACGGAACAGGCAAGGTCATTGACTTTTTTGCTGGACAGTGGATTACATGTGGCTTTACACGTGTTGACTGCAAAATGTGTTTCCACACTGTTTTAAACCATTACCTGGAAATGTATAGTATTTTTTTTTTCATATTTCCAATTTGTTGTGCCCCACCTCGTTTAATTTTCTTCCTAATAAAACAAAAAAAAAAAAAAACACGGAGAAACAGTACTGCCTGTTCTATTGTGTTTTTTGATTATTTTATTTGCATCAGCCGTTGTGAGCTTGGCTCACATAGTCAAAACCTACTACGCTGACATTCACATTTAACTCATCTATTACAGCTATTGATTGTACATTTTAATTAACCCTCACGTTGGTTTCTTTGGGCTAAATGGCATGCTTGTTTCAAGAAGCAAGCAAAATCCAGCTGAGCTTATGGTTTACCTGGACCAGGGTGGGCATCCTCCCTCTTCTCTTCTTCTGAACGTTGTGCAACGTTGAGTGCGGCCGGTGGGGCGACTTATAAAACAAGAACAGAAATGATGGCGATTGAATTTATCAAAGCAGGATTTGGCTGAGATACAGTGATTACGAGGTATCGGTGGACTGCTGATCCCGAAATAGGGAAGACGTACAGGGCAGCGGCCCCCAAACCTGTTTTCCATCGTTGTTGAGGATTAACGTTTCTCGCCAGTTGAAGTAGGGATTAACCGCTGGCAGCCCTTCCCTTCTTCCCTTAAGTGCATCGGATGCTGTTGCTTATTACTAATTGTTGTATCAGAGTTATTGTTTACGAATGGTTTCTTATTTTTTAGTCCTTTCTAACCCTACTGGCACTTGAGACTTGTACCCTTCCCTAGCACTTTGATAATCTTGCCCCCAAAGAAATGCACTTTGTGTTGTAAGTCGCTCTGGATAAGAGCGTCTGCCAAATGCCTGTAATGTATGTAATGTAATGTAGAGTAATTTTTAAGCGATTTGGCAAAGAAAATTCTAATTATAACAAACATATCGGGTAACATGAAATAATATTGATGTATAAGAAAAAAAAAAGATTGGAGATATTTTGGAACATGAAACATATGTTTAAAACGGAAAATCATGAATCTGATTCGTTGTAAGCCTTGCCTGCTTGTAGCCCAGCAGCCTCCATTGTTGTAAAGATTTAAGAATGATTTTTTTTTCCCACAAGGAATGTTATTTTATTAGTTTCAGGACAGCATGGGTGTTTTTAAAGATTTATAGATGTATTTCCCATGTTGTGAAATTGGGTTTGACAGGTCTGTGTGGCAAGATATACGCAGACATGGCTCTGGAAAAAATTAAGAGGCCACTCCAAATTTGTCTTAAATCAGCATCTCTACATGTATGGCAGCCATTCCATTCCACACCACACCTTAGTGAGGTATCAATTAGATGATCACCTGAACCACGTCTTAACGAGGAAAAATACAAAATAGGACCAGCTGGATGGCCAAAAACAGTGCTGGTAGTACCTCAAAAGTAATTGTAATCAAAAAATAACTACCGACCATGCCAAAAGAATTGAAAAAGTTTTGAGTGGGGAAAAAAAAGGGTTCAATTTTTGCTTTACTGGCAGAGGGATACAGTGAGCATCTGGTTGCTTCCATCCTTAAAATTCAAAAGTCGATGGTTCATAAGAACAAGGTCAAGTAGAGGGTTAAAACTGCTCTCCACTGACCGGGATGACCTCCAACTTATTTGAATGTCACTCAACAACTGTAGGATAGGATCAAGAATGATAAGAATGGCAAACGGCAGCTGGGGTGAAGTGCACAGCAAGGATGGTTCGAAACAGGCTCCTAGGGGCAGGGCTGAAGTTGTGCAAAGCTACAAAAAGCCCTTCATCAGTGAGAAGTGAAGAAGAGCCAGGCTGAGGTTTGCAAAAGACCATAAGGACCATTGAGGACTGGAGGGAGGTCATTTTTTCTGATGAGTCCCATTTTCAGCTTTGCCCAGCACCTGATCGTCTAAGACGGAGACCTGGAGAGGCCTACAAGCCACAGTGTTTTGCGCCCACTGTGAAATTTGATGGAGGATCAATGATGATCTTAGGTGCTTCAGCGAGCCTGGAATCAGGCAGATTTGTCATTGTGAAGCACGCACGAATCAAGCCACGAACAAGGTTATCCTGGAAGAAAAACTTGCTTCCCTCTGTTCTCCAACTCTGAGGACTCTGAGGCAGTAAGGGGTGGGGCTTATCTATGGGGGCGTGGGCCTATCCTGGGAGATGTAACCACACCTTTCTGGTGCCTTGTGTGGTCCATAGGATAAAGATGATTAAGTAACTATGTAAATAAGCCTGGGACTCAGTGATGGATACTCTCTAGACTGTAGGTAAATAATGAGCCTTGATTGGATGAATGGTCTGTTTTTATAATTATGTAATGTTATGATTTGAAGCGATGTGTAGATTTGGCTGATACACTAATGTTTATGTTTAAATTTTAATCAGATGCCTTTGCTCATAGTGGTTTACATTTCACAGCTTTCCTTTCACATGTTCTCTTTTTTAAACAGCTGGATATTTACACAGGCAATTCAGGGGATGTACCTTATGACAACAGCTCAACAATATGACAACAGTGCCCTGCCTGTGAACTGAGTCCGCAAATGTACCTTATGACAACAGCTCAACAATATGGCAACAGTGCCCTGTCTGTGAACTGAGTCCGCAAATCTGGGGATTCAGTCCCAGCTCCCTGACTGTCATACTACGTAATTTAGGGAAGTCATTCTTAATAGACTCTTAATAAATGGGTCCTAGAACCTTTCAACCTTCATGATTATGTAATTACCACTTTATAACAGGGTTGTAGACACAAGACCCTCATTGACTCACAATAACTGTGTCACCAACTGCTTAACAGAAGACAAAGACTGGCATTCCTCTCTGAATGACTGAATGTTGTTTTTCTTGTAAGGCATACAATACATTGTTTCACAGTCATCCAGTAATAATGAATCATTTCAGTTGTTTATTGATACTTTATAAAGCAGTTTGTTCAAGCTCAGGAAGGCTTTTTATGGTTTATGAATTAAATTAAACTTTATTAAATTCTGAATATACACTACCCTAAAGACAGCAATGTGGGTTTGGCTGATTCTGATATTAAAGTTGTACTGTATGTTTTTTTTTTTTTTTTTTTTTTTTACCTTTTACAAATTACATTTTTACTCAAGGAGAGGACTGTAACTTTTCCTTACTCCTAGATTTAATGAAAAAACTCAAAGGCACAGAATAATGATAACATGTCTTTATCTTTATTTCTTTTTTATTTTGTTACAAAACATTCTTAATGACAGTACATTCAACTGAACAAATTTCACACATGTGTATAATGTTGTGGTTAATTACTTTAAGAAAAACCAAAACTATTACATGGTTCCAAAAATCACTCATATCCAGCTGTTGTACATAATGTTGAGGCTGAATGTTACAGTCAATATCTGGGTTCAATAGTTGTGTTACAGTTTAGAGCATCCTCCTTTTAAAAAGAGAGAGTGTTAAGCATATGAAACTAATAACATATCATAAGATTTTAAAATATTTTATAAGTCAAAATATATATATACAAAAAAGGTTTAGTGAAACAGTGCACTGAATCTATAAAGTGTGATTCTTTTTAAAAGTATGATTTTTGAGAAATACTCATTACAAGATTGAGAAAGGAAACACCAAAACAATTATCAATCAATTATACACCAATACATGTTGCCTATATGTTGCTTACAAATGGACTAAACAAAATCTTTATAGCAAGCATGCCACTATAATAGAGAATGAATTTCACCCCCATTATGAAAATAAATATTTGATGTGAACATGTACCTAATAACTATTGTAAAAAGTATGCATGTTTATGTAGACGATTCATGTGCTAGATCAATATGACCCAAAAGAGTGTGGTTGTCCGTAAATCTCAGGTGTGTCCAGGTATGTATGCTGAGCAAAATGAAGAAGCCGTAGAGTTTCTGTTTACTCAAAGGGTTCTGTGGAAACGGCGTGCTTTGAACCATCTGTGGCAAACACCTTAATCAAAGTAAATGGTTTGGTCTAACCATTTAGGTAAACTGATCCTGTTGGGTTTTACAGTGCAGGTGTGTGCCACCATCAACAAGTGAAAAAAAATATTTAAAGAAATTAAAAATAAATTTAAAGAAAAATTGGTAAGAGCTTCCACAGTGCTGAAATAACCCTGGAAATATAAGTATACCAAAAAGTCATGTAAATTCAAGTAAAGTGGTCAAATACCCTACTTTCCTTGAAGTAAGGGGGACATTGGACAAATTAAATAACAATATCTAAAAAAACGCATTCACAGAGGGTTAAAAACAATTTAATATTTCTTGCTCTAACTTTAGTATGCTAAAGTCCTTCCACAATTATGCTTCAGATCTCACTTTAAAAACAGAACAAAAAAAAAACAAAACAAAACAACAACAATAATGAACAGCAAAAAGGGAAGCAAGAGAACAGAGAAGAAAAAAAACACAACTAGCACTCCAGTCACTGCTTTATCTTCTTTCTTTAACATAACCTGGATGACTGTTGTAGCGTTCAGTCTCAAAACCTTAAATTGCCGTAATTCCAGGTGCAAAGGACACATTTTACCGTAATTCTTGTGTTAAGAAAAACAGGCGCATCCTGTACGCTGGTGTGACTAACACACAGGAGGAATGACCATCACAACCCATGTTTTGTTGTTCTATTAAGAAAAAAAAAAGTTTTATCAGGGAATCCAATTTCATGGAAGGTACGAGCTATTTTCCCCTTTAATCGCACTTCACTGCTATGTAGCTGCTAGCTGGATGATGATATGTTCATGCTGTATAGACGGATAGATTGATACTGACATGTCCTTGCTGGGTACAACAGCACACTTTACAGTAGGATTTGCAGAGAATTACCCATACTAAAATGCTGTTATGAACTACCCAAACTCAATGACATCATTCATTTTTTTGGTTAAAAAAGGTAAAATGAAAGCATCTTGTCTGCAAAGTTTTATGGTAATGATGCAAATTTATGTGCCCTTTGGTCAGAAGGTGAAAGAATGGTTAGTGTTGGGCAGAGGGCCTGAGCCTGAATACCCAGCATCAGTACAGTCACAAGCTCACTCTGCTCAGGTGGTCTTATATCTTGATTGGAGCAGCTGATTGGCTATTGGTGTTGATTGATTAGATAAAGCAGCTGATTGGCTGTTGGTGTTGACTGTTTAGGTGAAGCAGCTGATTGGCTGTTGGTGTTGATTGTTTAGGTGAAGCAGCTGATTGGCTGTTGGTGTTGATTGTTTAGGTGAAGCAGCTGATTGTCTGTTGGTGTTGATTGTTTAGGTGAAGCAGCTGATTGGCTGTTGGTGTAGATTGATTAGATGAAGCAGCTGATTGGCTGTTGGTGTTGATTGATTCAGTGAAGCAGCCCTGGTCCTGTCAGTCCTGTCACTTGCTGAGGCAGATGGGAGCCGCTGACAGTGGCTGCTAAGTCTCCAGCAGCAGCATATTAGTGCGTGACTGAGTGTTTTTGTGTGTGTGTGTGCGTGTGATTATATGAAATTATGTGTGTGCTGTGTGTGATTACATGTGATTATGTGTGTGTGTGCATGATTATGTGTGCGTATGTGTGCGTGTGTGTGTGCAGTGATGGTGGAGCTCTCTAGCTCTTCTTCTGGCAGTGGCGGCCTAGCCTCCAGCAGTAGCAGATGGCGTTGAAGAAGCGGCAGTGGCAGGTGGAGCAGGGGTCACAGCAGGGCGTGTGGGGGATGCAGCTCTCCATCACCCTGGAGCAGCGCCGTGCCGGGGGCGGCAGGGCCGGGGCGGGCACCTTCTGCACCTTCTGAAACACAGTGGGGTCACCTGACCGTTAGAACCCATCACAGCTGGCCCAATACTCTGCTCAGGGGCTAAGATGTCTCTTCCATGGTCCCTGTTCCTAGCTTGTGAGTACTGTGTATATGAGTGTGTGTGTGTGTGTGTGTGTGTGTGTGTGTATTTATATTTGCACTACAGCCTGGTCAAATATTCTGATCCTGATTGGTCAAGAGGATGTCCGTTATTTTTCAATAACCTACAGGTAGAAACAGTGTGAAACTGTTTCTATGAATTAATTTACCAAATCACCAATGACAGAAATCGGAAGACATGACTCCACTACACACTCCAGCCATGCTCAGTGTGCCCTGTTACTCGGGGCAAAAGCGCAACTGGTCACCCGAATTAAAACCACACAGGTGACCAGCTTAACTATGACTCAGTCAATTGGGGAGATTGGTTCAGAGACCAAATCAAGCTATGTCCATCTGTGCTCAGGAAAGAAAAAAAATTGGATATAGTTGCATAGCAGTCTTTCAGTGACTATGCAGGTGAAATGGAACTGGTCTTTAAAAATGGAAAATTTATAAATATCTCTCATTCACTAACTTGGCTTTTGTTCTCACCCCTAATTTACACAGATAAGCATAAGTCTATTGGGAAATGTGTGCTTTTTTGTGTGGTGGACTTGAAACTGGGAAGTATTACGTTTCATTGTGACAAATTGGTCGATACTGAACATAGAGACCAAGCACAGTGTGAGCCATAATACACGCACATAGAGCCTGGAGAACATATACTAGATTGAAATGCTTATGGTGTTGAAAAACATGTCTTTTTAGGTGAGAATGTGTGACTTGTCTGTCAGCTTGGCAGACATTTGGTTTTACTCGTTTGGATTCGACCAAATTCAGAATTCACACCTTTGTGTGCTTGTAAGTGTTTTCTAAGACTCCCATTCTTGCAGTGACAGGCTATGCAGGAAATGCACTTGAGCACATGTCTGAATTAGGCCCATACAGAACACTTTCATTAGTACACCTATGTACACAAAGTAACCATCATATCATATATCATATGCGTGAGCAATGTATTGTGGGACACAGCCTTTGAGACATGTGGTAGTGTTTTCCGCAAATCTGCAGATCCACCGAAAGCTAATCCCTCGTCCCCCTATCCTCCCTATCCCCCTACCTCCAAATACGCAAAAGTCCCGCTAGCTAATTATTTGCTCGTTTTATTCGAAACCGAGCGAGGAAGCCGAGAGACCAAGACTTGATTGGTGGCGGCAATCAGACTGTCTTAGCAGACCTTTGGATGACCGAAAACAGACCTTAAAACAGAACACCGGAATCAGGAGGGAAATGCTTAAGCTTGCGATAATGATAACATGCATTAGACAAGATAAAAACAAACTGAATCTTAGCCCCAAGGTTTCAGGCCAGGAACAGTGGACCCCATCTCATGGAAAGCCTGGTCTTTGACTCACAACGTTTACATTAGAAGAAGCCTTCAGCCAGAGCAACTTACAGTTTACAAAGTATACACTCTCCAGTTACACAGCTGTGTATTTACTGAAGCCATCCAGGTGAAGTACCTTGCTTAAGGGTACAATGACAGTGGTGGGAATCAAACCTGTCACTTTTGAGTTACACGACCAGCTCCCTCACCGTTATATTACATAATTACAGCCAAGAAAAAAAAAAGTCTGGATTCATAACTCATTGGTTGCAGGTTCAATTCCCGGGCTAGGAAAAGCCATTGTACCCTTTAAGAAGATATCTCAAACTAGGCCCTAGCACAACAGAAGGGAAAGTTGCCTGTGAACACTGATCTGAGGTCAGTTTTGCGTTTTCTTTCCTAATGGTCAAAGCTAGGATTAGTGCCATGACAACTGGTCCTAGACCACTGCTCAGGGGAAGTGCCAGGCCCTTGCCCAAGCCTTTTATCTGTGTGGAAAAAGTCAGTTTTGTTTATCACAGAAGTGATGAATGGCTTACCACCACACGAAGTTTCTGCCTCTCCTGAAGTCCTCTTCTGGCGAACAGGGCTTTCGTTTTCCCCTGGTTACGCGCTCCTGGTGGGATGAAACTGGAAATGAACATCATGCCCTCCAACCTCACAGTGAACAACCCCAACAAAACACAAGGAGTTGACAGAAAGCTGAACATGCAAAGACATATTAAGAACATAAGAAAATGCCAGAGAAACATTATGTTTTGTGTGTGTGTGTGTGTGTGCGTGTGAGTGAGAGGATGTTGTTGTATGTGTATGTGTGCATGTGTGTCCGAGCGAGAGAGGGGAAGGTATGTGTATGTCTCTGTTTTGTGTATGTTTATGTGTGTTTCTGTCATGACCCTGCTGGTGTGGAGCTCTGCTCTTTGTGAGACAGTCCAGCCGCAGAATCACATTCTCAGAACTCCAGCAGGAGTGGAAGTCTGAGGTATATTACACATGCCAATGTTCCATTCAGAATGCATAGCCAGCAGGGTAGTCATTTTATCATTAAGTGTGGTCAGAACCACACAGATGCAAACAGAAGATACATACCATAATCCCAACATGTGTTCTGGCATACTTTGAGTTAGCATGGATACATTGTTGTGCATTCTTCCTTCCCAAAAGGTAATTATTCTAAACCTATACATGAATTACTGGTGGCAAGTTAGCAACCTTAAGTGTGCTTTTTCACATACAATTTTTAATATATGTAGTAAAGTAAAAATAAAAAAAAGGTCAAGGGTAGTAGAAACATAGTGATGAGGTTGTCAGATATGTTTCAAATGTAGTTTTGAAAGCGAAATCTGCTCCTGCCTTCTTCAAGGTAAGCTCTGTAGTATGCCTGGGAGACTGAAAGACTGTGTGACCAAGTATGGAAGTACACAAAATGCAAGAATGCAGAATGGAACATAACCTCACTCTGTCAAGACCTTGATGCATTCAGTGCAGAAAATCTCATGTTTTTCCTGGTCCGTTCCATAAGAAAAACGATTATTGCATTTTTGTGATTTTAATTCTTGTGATATTTAAGTTACTTTACTTTGTCAGGAACATGACACTCTCAGAACAGGGAATGATGTGTTTTCCAATCACGTCAGGATTTATGATAATCTATGTTTTCATTTTCCTCATTCATGGTGTGTTTTTCACCCTCTTCCTTTCCCCCTAATGCTGTGTGTGAGTATGTGTGTGTGTGTGTGTGTGTGTGTGTGTGTGTGTGTGTGTGTGTGAATATATGTGTGGTGAAGGGTATGTGTGAGTGTAATGAATAATAATAAAAAAAACACTTGCAATAAAAGTATGGACAAAAATACAACGGCTTCATGGCCAGTCAGTTATCCCATAGTTTAAGTATCCTAGCAACCTCACAAAACGATTACAGGAGCAGCTGTGTTCATGGCAAAAGATGACAGCAATGAAAGCTTGCTGAAAATTTTTCAATTTCCTTTTTTGTGCGCTGCAGGATATTGCTGTATAGAGACCTGGGTTTTTATGTGACTTTTTTTCATTACAGTCTTTATTTATTATTTTTTAAAAAAGTGTATTTATTTATTGAAATATATTTTCCAGCCCTTAGCCAGCTTTTAATGCGATGATGTTTTTTTAAATAAATGTTGCTGTAATTCACAACAGGATCTGTTTTACACAGCATAGTGCATTTACCTTGTCTAATGTGTTTATGCAAGTGCTTTATTTGCTAAGCCAATAAAATAATAATTATTGACAGATTCATATATTTATAGAACATGTGTTTTGTAATTGCTGTAATGTTTTTTAACAAATAGGAAGACTTATCTTTGCTTATTATATGTTCTATTTATGTTAGTGTATTATCAGACATATTTTATTTTTTGGGAGAAAAAAAAGTTTGGAATCAAATAATTTTGCAGACCCCCTGCAGTAACTTGGAGGACCCCCTAGGGGTCACGGACCCCCTGCTGAAGATCTCTGGGCTAAGGTGTTTGAGTGGGATCTGCAGGGTTGCTGGTTCAAGCCCCTGTTTTAGCCACAGTAAGATCAGTACAGCTGTGAGGCCCCTGTTCAAGGTCCTCAAATTTACATTGCTCCCAGTGGGGATCGACCCCTGGTTAGTCTAATCAACACTAAGTTTCTTTGGATGAATGCCTCAGCAAAATAATTATAAAAGCAAGCTTGGGAGCTGGAGTTGCAGTGTATGTTACGGACACAACGTTAGGATCAAAGTGGAAAATGGGCATCGCTTCTCAAGTGTTCCTTGAGCAGCGTTTGCAGTTTTTCTGTAACAGAGGGGAAGAAATGCCAGAACTTTGAGCTTTTTTTCTCATTTCCTTCAGAAACTACAAGCCATACGCTTTTATTTAACATTATTTATGTTATGGTGAAAGCAGGTAATGCTAGCTTGCCTGGTCGATGTCAACAATCGGAGCCGGGGTTTTCCGTTTTCACACTGCTTAGCAAGTTAGAGACTGTCAGATTAATGGCTGGCGATTCTGTTACAGATACCCATGGGTCACTCTTTTCCACTATACTTCACTATTTTTAAAAACCCCACTAAAACAACCCAATATGAAGGCTTAACATTGAACCACAAAGAATAGATTTTATTTTTGAATTTCATGACTGTGATAAATCACTTTCGAAGGTGGTGAGAGATAGGAAGCAGTGGTGTGAAAGAGCGCTGGGACTCTCACACACTGCATTAGAGCGCTGTGCGGAAAGGCAAACGTTCACTCGATGAGAGACATTTCTCCATACACTGCGGAATGGAATGTACCTTTTCGCGATATATATTGAGTGGTTTTTATTACAGTGTCAAGGAGGCCTTTTACCCCTGCCAGAGACACACACGTGTGTGTCACACCTCAGCAAAGCGCATCAAAGCCTGTCCTGCAGGGGGGTCAGATTCACCCCTAAGTGCTAAACCTGAACAGCCTGAGTACCTCCCCTTCTGTACAAATGAATTACAATGTAAAAAATTAAAAAAAAAAACACAGAAAAAAGAGGATATGCAACATTAGACAAAACAGCATACAATACACAGAGAATTTGTTGTCTTTATATTTCTCCATGCACCATGTCCACCCTCTGGAAGGTGCTGCACAACCTTATGTGTTGTGGAAACATCTGGCAATAGGAAACAGCCATTTATGATACAGTGATGAATACAGTATACAGCTCTTTTCACCCAGTGTAAGATTCCTTGTGCAACAGTGGTGTTGTGAAGAAATAAATAAATGTTAGAATGCAAACAATATGTGTGGGACCAGGGCTTACTCCAGCAGCCTCCCTGTGCCAGGCAGGAGCCAGCTCTGACCCTGGCCAGACTCTCAGAGTGTTTTTCCACCTTCACCCAAAAAACTCATGCCTTCATTTTAGACTCGGCTTCACGAGAGAAGAGCACATACTGCCAAAAAACAAACAAAAAAAACACTCAAATTTTGAGTAAAGAATGATAAATGTCTGGCACCGAAACATCAATAAATGAGAAGTTATGTTTTGTTTTTTTGCAGTATGCAGTTTGAGTTTGTGTTCTTTTCTTTTGTTGGTTTATGTCAGACTATAGAACCATCTTCACTAAAATGATTGGTTAGAAAACACCATTCCGGAATGTGGGTTGCCTATCATTCCGAACTGCACTGTGTCCACCATGCTTTTAGCCCTGCTAAGTGTAAGTCTGGTACACAATGGTACCTAATGAATAAAAGCTAATAATATCTCTTTTCTCATAAGCTAATTGTATCAGGATGTTATTCTGTGGCAGTAGCACAATGGTTAGAGGGCTGGTCCTGTAACTCAGCCTAGTAGCAATATCTGTTTTACAGCCCACATGTTTGAGTTATTCATCCGTGTGCCTCAGTATTGATAACACTACCCATTGGTTCCTGTTTTTTTTTTTGTTTGGTACGTTGTGCCAAGATCAGGGATTAAATTTAGCTGTTTAGGAATTAGGTATGATGCGGCTCACTTGGAAATGGAAATGTTAAAAGAACCTGGGGTCTCAGTTTCAGATTACAGTACGATAGAAAAGTACGCTGGAAAAATGCTAGAAGGCTGCCAGCTTTGAAAAATGCAGGCTGATTTTTAAAATAAGGAGATAAATGCTGTAAGTGAACAAGATACTGGGGGTTCTCTGATGTCTGTGTGTATGTGTGTGTGTGTAAAACCAATACGATACGAACACACCATGTGCACCTTCTTTCTGACCTGGCACCTACATAAACATAAACTGGGCAAATTTAATATGTGACCACTTGTGTTTTACATTAGCGGCGGTGTGATTTATGGGCCTGGAGGAACACTCTTGTCCATGGCAGACTGCATGAGTTATCCATTCCCCTGACAGCAGGCTTTACTGAAATCAGCACAATATCAGCTCAGATCCAGATAGGACTTTTAAACCTGCGAAAGGGTGATTTTTGATCTCGTATGCTTCTTCCCTGATGTCACTCCAGTCGATGCCCTCCCACAGAAAGCAACATGTGTCCCATATGTGCTGCTGCCATTATGGCCGTGAAATGCAGCAGAACCGGACCCCACGACACACCTCATCGCCCTCTCTCATAAGCCTCTTGTAAGACAGTCACGCTGTACTTCATGAAAATTCATGACAAATCAATGCACTATGGAAACAAAATGACAGACTGCGTAACTTCTGGAATTGTATTCAACTGACTTGCATTGTATAGTTTTCCCTTTTAAACCCTCAAGGTGTTGTTTTAAAATTCCGATATCAAATGTGACCAAATTCAAGGAGGGTAGAAAACGGTGAGCGAAAGCTACTTTACCTACTGGATCTATTTGCTAACGAACCGTTTATTAAAAAAAAAAAAAAAAAAAAAACACATAAATTAAAAGAATGATAACAGCGCCATCCTTTTCCATCTGAATACATCTACGTGTAATGAAAAAAAAAAAAAAAAATGAAAACAGTATATGAGGCACATACTACTGCTACTACCACCACTACTGTTACTAAAATCAGAATAATTGTGGTTACTATTAGATATGTGAACATCGGTGGGCTGAACCATAAATTATGTCCCCCGACGAACTTGTTAAATTGCTTTTGATTTCACTCAAATAATCAAAGCAGGAAAAAAGAGCAGGTAAAAATGAAATAACGCTCACCACTTTCCACTGAAGGCTTATCTTTTAGTGACACATCAACGTCGGAATTTTTCGGAACGTCTCGCGCGTCCAACATTGAGTGAACAGACGCCACCCGGAGAAGGCAGAAACACAGCACCGCGATCCACAACATTTTGGCTTCCTACAGGCTTCTGGGGAGCAAATCAAAATAACACCAAGTCAATACCCGGATAGTCCTTGAGTGATTGTAAGTATTACACCAGCAATCAAATAATAGGAGTTAAGAAGATATTATACTACTAGCTCACATACCCTCGACTGACAGAAGATACACTCTAAAACCTGTTTAATCTGATACGAGCGTCAAGCGTTTCTCTCCATATACAGTATATATTTATTATGTATATACATTACATATATAAATATATTAACCCGGCAGTTTCCTCCGCCCAGTATCCTCCTAGTTCCAATCGGCAAATCCAAAACGCCACAGACCTTTGAGAGGGCATTTCGCCTCGCCAGTGAGAACGTGACATCACGAAGATAATCCAAACACTCAGTTAGTGAGAACACATTTCTTCCCTGGTGTTTGACACCTCTTTTTATATATATAAAAAAAATCTGGGTAGGCAGACAGATGCGCGAGCGTCGTTCCGAGCCAATAAAAAATAAATAGAGAAAGTGAGAAAGAGAGAGAGAGAGAGATGAGCAAACAGCCAACCGGATTCACCCACAGCTCAGGGAACCAACATTTCACGCACAATTTAAGTTTTTGTTCCTCCTTTTACTTCTTCAGTTTAAGCATGCGTAGTACCCCTTTCTATATCGAGAAATAATTCCCGTGAACATTCAATTTGTTTTACATGCACTTAACATAACCACTGTGTCTCCACGAACTAAAAGTTTCATTTCAAACAGAACAAAACACACACACACACACACACACACACACACACACACACACACACCCACATACACCCACACACACACACACAGGTGTATCAAATAGCTTTGGTCCCGTTGGTTACGCCCGGCTGTAAATCTGAGATAGGGACTCTTGGCGCAGTCCCTCAGAAATTATATATTTGGCTCCCCAAACCTTGTTTTGTTGACTGTATCTACTCCCCTTCCCATTGCGTTTCAAAGCTTCTTGTTGTCCTTGGCCGCTTCTCCAGGTGGATAGCTTTAATTGTGCTTGATAGTGAATTCCAAGGAGACGTAGCTGTACCAGAGCATGCCTGCACGCTGGACGCTACAGTTTCCGCTGCTCGGATGCATAGAATTTGGAGACACGAGGCTTGCGCTCAACGGTTATAAACTTTTATAAGCTCGCTCTGAGCAAACGAACGAACGAATAAATAAATAAATAAATAACAGTGTGCTTATATGTCTTTAGGGTCTGACCTCCGCGTTTTAGCACGTCAAACGCCAACTTGTTGAAGTCTTTCAGTTGTATGTCATCATGTGCACCATTTATTTGGACAATACGTATGTGTGTGTGTGTTCTCATTCTAGTTATGTCTGGGTAGTAGTGGAAGGTGAGAGGTGGGTAAAAATATATAAAGTGGACGTACTTGCTACGGGCTGGTGTCCAAAACAATTTACGAGGTCTTCCTTTGGCAGGAAACTGACAACTTTCACTTGCTTTGCAGGCTGCTGTCTTCAGTCATTTCCCGTACAGCGATCAAAGGTGTAAAGGCTGAAGCGTATAGGCTGAGGGTGCTTCGCAGTGGTGGAACAATGTATCCTCCTGTCCTCCACTACCTCCACATATTCTCCCTGACAAAGGGTGGAGACAAGGTAGTAGGAAAGGATTCTTTCAAGTACCACCTTGACCACTAGTCAAGGAAGAAACGTTGCTTAGAATTTTTACATCTGACCACCTCACGTCAATCTCCTCGGAGCAACCTGGCTGTCTTGGCTCACGGATACCTATCAAATTGCGTAACGCACAACAGCAGTGCAGTGTTTCAGAGAAACCCCGATATTATTTTGATAATTGGAGTCTTAGTTGGAGTTAACCGTGAACTCTTTGTTCAGAGTGCATCCGCTATTCGGGAAAATCTGGAAATACTGTGCACAGAAAAAAAAGATTAACACAATACCGTTATTTACACAGGTGCAGGTGAACCGCGAGAAAGGAGAGCTGAATCAGAAATTATGCAAAAACGTCGTTGTTTCAGACTTCGCAATGCCAAGATATTTGTTTAGTACATTTTGTGCTGTTGTAATCAGAGGAAAAATAAGGCATAAACATAGTATTTTATAAACAGCTGACTGAGCTGGCTGTGATTTTAATAAAGCAGCATTTACTGTCAGCTTGGACATGTCCAATGAAAAGTACATGAAGAGATTTCTCCTCAACTAGAGGGGAGACTCCATTATTTAAAATTACTGTCCAAAGAGCCACATGAACGGCATTACAGACCACGCTAAAAAATAAACCCGATATGTCATGTTGAGAGTATCAGAGAAGTCAACGTGGACCACTGCATTTCTGAACAATGTTTTTATCAGATACGATATTGACATGGAAAATCGAGCTGAAATAAGAAACAGTGAAGCAGCAGACCCAAACGCCTTCCTGGAACCATGAATTCCAGCACAACCCGAGAGTATTTCTAAATACTTTCCCCTCATTAGCAAAGCAGTTCTTCAGAACAGTCATTACACATAAAAAATGATCAGAAACATCTTAACCAAAACAAATTGAGCAGAACTATTTTAAAAACCTGAGGAAAATTCAGCCGTTGAAAAAGGGTCCGCCTTCAAAAAAAAAAAAAAATCCTAATCTTATTAAAATAGAGGCAGACTTGCCACCATTTTGAGAACAAACATGTACATTAATGGAACATCCAAAGATGAAATTTCGCACCCTCAGCTGTGTAATTACCATGGCACAGTTTAAACGGATATATGCCAGGGGCAATTTCACCACATTGGAGAAAAGACAGTTCTGATCTCATCTAACTCTGACAAAACCCGGCAAACCTACAAGATGATATATCACATACAGCAGCTAACTCACAGGAAAAGAGTATCCACTTTTCTACATGACTGAATAGGACCTGGGATTATGTGATGTTAACAGGCATAGAAAAGTCAAACCTGGAAAAAGGAGAAAGATTCTAGCCTCACTTGCTGTAAGGCAGAAATATATAGTGTATTTTTTCTGATCTGACAGGGACTCAAGCACACACTCAGTAAAATGAACAAAAGTTTAGTAACGGCAAAGCAGAGATCCAGAATCCAAAAAAGTTCAGGCAAAAGGTCAAAATTAAACAAAGCAAAGACAAAAAGTACAAAAAAAAAAAAAAAAAAGAGCGAAGAACAAAGCAAGAACCAGAAGAACACAGCAATCAGACAAAATCATTTAACAGGAAAGATCATACACAGAGTAACTAGCAGCCAACAAAAATATTGCCAAACAGGTATAAAACACTGAGGCAAACTGTCAAAGGACAATGAAACATGAGGGGTTTAAATACTGAGGTTAACAGGGAACAGGTGAGCGAAACAACAGGTGAGACAGAACAGGTAATCAGGTAAGGAATCAATCAATGAAACAATCAGGCAGGGAAACAGCAGGTGGAACAACCATGAGGAAAGCATGAACACAAACATTACATGACCAAAAAACACGGAAGTGAAAACAAAACAAAAACTCAGTAAGATGCCAGTGTATGGACACATTTGACAAATAAAACAATAATGCCTTTTGGTATTTGCTTTTCATAAGGGTTAATGATATTTATGACAGCCAATGACATTATAGAACAGGATTTACATAAATCAGTGGTGAACGACCCCATTGGCCAATGAATCATCCCCAGAGTAATTGTCTCAATGGCTCCCTCCATATGCACCTCAAGCTGATGGACGGTGAGCACAAAATGGCTGCCGTGCATCTCCAGGGCGGGTCATACACCCTGGAGATGCCATTGAATCATTGTGATTTCATGTTGTATTTATTGTATCGTTGTAACTGTTATTTGTACATGCCACTTTGTTTTACTGTCCTGCTGACCTTTTTACCAGGCTACCCTCGCAAAAGAGGTTTTTAACCTGGTTAAATGCTTGGTTAATAAATAAATAAATAAATAAATAAATAATACAGACGGGGTGGTTGCTGTGAGTTTCCCACCTTCACTGTTAAAGTGCTTTGGGTTAAAGGCAAAGCTCTATAAATGCAATCCAACATCACTATCACCATCACATCACCATCACAATCATCATCATCATCATCATCATCATCATCATTCATGCTATTCCCTGGGGGTGGCAGCATCTGTTGTTTTGTGTTTTCATTAAGGCCAGCGATCAGATCAGACCCAAAAAAAAAAAAAAAAAAAACAGGTGATGTGATCAGGCCACTTCATCGCTTGCTTTTATTGATTCATTAAGCGCTAGGCAACAGTGGAAAAGAAAAACCCTGTGCACAGACTCTGTGGCCATCCAGGACTGGCCACTGATACAGATGCATTCTGGGACACTTAACTCTGGACTTAGTTATTGTGCGCCGCCTGGATGCTCTATAAATATTTCCATCCGACCAGCTAACCCTGGCCTCTCTGCTCTCTCCCAGGCCTGCTTTGATCAGATCCACCCAGGTCTGTCATCTCTCAAAACAAACCAGCTCCTCCAATGCAAGAAAAAAAAGGAGAAAAGGAGAAAAATTCTGTCCCTGAGCTGCTAAAGCCAGTGTTGGTCCAGGAGACCCACAGGGTGTACTGGCTTTAGTTTACATGATGTTACAATCAAAAGGTTTGATGAATGTTTGGATGAAATTCATTAAATATTAAGCACTTGGATCATCCATCTGCTTGGGAACCCCTCTTCTGTTAATCACTTTCAGAGAGCCTCTATGATTACACGTCTTTGATCATGCCAAACTGTGCTCCTTTCATCATGTGTTTCGGTGAATGGTAGTGTTGATTTTGCTTGTTGATTTGATGGCAGTGCTCACACAAACAGTGTTTTCATAGGTTTATGCTGTTGTCAGGCATGCCGGCGCATTCTTTATTAGCAACACCAAACCTTTTACTGTGCAAAAAAATTACATTTAGGAATTTAACACATCCAGGAGATGATTACAATACACAAAAATGAACCACACCATGCACTCAAGAAGCAGCTAGAAATAGGGCGTAGCACACTTTTGGGACACAGCAAGAGTATAGAAGAGATACCTAGAAGAGGAACCATTCTTGTTGGCAAGGTGACCAGATAAATCGGCAACCTGTTGAAACTAATGACACCTGGTGAGCTGAGCTAACCGCATCATCAACTGCACTAATTAATCAATTAAATAAAACTATTATTATAATTATTATTATATTTATTTGCATAGCAGCTAAATCTAGCACACTGATATGGCTCTTCAGGACCAGCGTTAGCCACTGCTGCTCAAAGCCCCTTAAAAGAGCACACTTCTCTATGCTTACTTATGCACATATGTAGCTGTTGTGTATGACGTGATTTTATATCTCAAATTGCAATAGACTTGTCCGCTTTGCCTTGGTTTTCTCTGCTTTGCGTCTTGTTACTTTGTCCTGCTGTTATTTGTAAATAAGTGTTTGCCTTTTGTTTTGTACCTATTAATGGATAGCAATGGAAATGGCCTATTTTATTTTTTAATGAAATCTGGAATGCATTTAGCAGATCATGCATAGACTTGTTTGTGGTAACTGTTGATTATTGTTCATTGTCCTCACAGAGTAAACATAATCAACATAGCAAAGAGATGAATACCTCACCGGATGATTAGCTACATCCAGAAATAAACATCCACATGAGAAAGAAGTCAACTATCCAAATGTACAATTGCAGAAATGAGTCACTTTTCACATTTTGGAAAGGAAAACTCTGTGAGAAACAAATGTTTTGCTCTAAGGACGGCAGCAGTGCACATTTGAGCTAATGGAGCCTCTTTACAAATGAAAACATTTATACAGCCAGTACAGTTTTGTAAGTGACTCACATAGATTGTATGACTGTATATCATATTTTTTGTCAAAATTTATTTTTATCATGGAAATACTCTGTTTTGTCAATATATTTAGTACCTGTTATCAATATGTATACATGCTAAAGCTTGGGTTGCTAATCAATTAAGCAATAAATAAATGAATTAAGTGCATGATTGATGTAATTAATTGTGATGACTCACACTGTCACACATTGTAAGAATATTTCTTTTAAAGTCAAGCACTTGTAAATCTGGAAACAAATCGACCATCAAATCAATCTATAATCATACAAAAGATTTGTATCAAACACAAAGGGAGTGTATCAAACACAAAGGAATTACAGTAAATGGAATACCATTGTAGATTAGCGTCTTTGTAATTGTGAAAACAAATGTAGCAGTCCTATGAACTATAATAAGTGCAACCTGAAATTATTTCCTTTGCGTCATATAAAGAGCCATTACACAGCTTTCTGAAATTTAACTGTTCACCTCAAAGTCTGTCTTTCCCCTTCTTCATTGTAGCTAGCAAGGTGTGGACATGCTTAGACATTGTGTGTGTACCAGGACTGAGGGGTCTTTGGGATGTGTTTACAAAGTGGTGAGTCACATTCTCCAAGCCCAGAGGAGGATTCTCAGTTTTCCAGAAAATACCTTTCATGGTGCTAACCTATGTGTTATGTCATCATAAATAATTGCATTCTATTTTATTTTAATGAATTAAACATATCAAATTAAATCTTAGGCGTCATTTATGCTGGGGACATGTCCCCACCACTTTTCTTTGTAAGTAGCCACATCGTTAACGTCGTTATCCCCAGCACTTTTCAAAACAAACTGACGGCCATGAATTAACCACAAAAGTCAACATATCAATTTTGACAGCCCGAGTTTAAACATACCAGTGACCGACAGTTGAGTGTTGTTCCACATTACCAGGGATCACGAAACCTCATCACAGCCATCACAACCTGTAGATGTAACCCAATAATAATAAGCTTTCAGTTTTTAAAATATTTTAAAATATTTTCCCCCCAATTTTTCGCAACCTGAACCTAACCAAACTTGTTGACTTCATCGCAGCACGCACTCTGCTGGGTTTGTTGGAGAGGCAAAACACATGACTCCTCTGATTCATGAGTTGACAATTCAGCCACACACTGCCTATGACAGCGGAGGATGCTGAAGTCAGTGTATGTATGAGGCCAGTGATCTTGGCCGGCTTACCCCCTATCATTCACAGCAAGGCTGGTCCAATTGTTGCCTTGCCAATGCGGACCTCTGACCATAGCCAACAATGGACAGACCAGTTACAGCCCCCTGATCTCAGGCCTCTGAGGAAACATCTTACCCTGAGCCACACAGAGGCCCCTGCTCTCAGTTTATCTGAATTCAAGAAACCGAAGTCTGAATGGACTCAAACAATGCTTGAAGCACATATGGTTTAACCTCATTTTCGACATCTGTACCCCATAACCAGAAACATACCCTACCTGAGTCTCACATCGTTGTCAGACTTTGGCCTGGAACCTCAATCACCACATGGGGCAAAGGTCTGGCTGGCTTAGCATTCTCCACAAAATGATTTTTTTTTTTTCAAACATGTTCTGGAGGAGGTAACCTTTTGTGTGCTGGTTTTTTTTGTTCTAGATACAATCACACTATCAGTAATCACTACAGGCTCTTATGTTTTAAATTATCCGACGCTCCTTGATGCCGAGTGAAGGATTTATGCCAGAGACCTTCACTCCCACAGTTTTTTGCTGGTGTTTGTTTCCACCTGAAAGTCCACTTCCAGTTCAAACCCAAGAAACTATTTTAGCAGGTTAATTAAATGCTGAGTGACAGTGTCAGTTTGGTCGGTCTCCCATCATAGCGCAGCGTACATTCACTCTCAGCTGCAGATTTCAAAATTAATTGCAATCTCTGCAGACATGACGTAGCTCACGGTATGCAGTTTCAAAGCCTTTTTCTTTGCTTTTACTACATTTTGGTTTCAGTTTATTACCAGTTTGATGCCTGTTATTTTTTAACACATATTATGGAAATCAACAATAAATAGCTATAAGCGATCACAATGAGCAAAATCTGGAAAAATGTTTTATATAATAGCATTTTTATATAAGATGCAAACAATAAATACTCTGTGCCCAAATGTATTACTGGCAATTTAATTGAACATGATTTTAAACACAACAAATGCCCGTTTTGAAAATAATTTTACCGTGAACCAGCTGTTGCATTCATGAGCTGTTCCCCAGGTTAATTAGTTTGTATTTCAATGACATGGACGATCAAATTAAAGCACTGGGAGATGGGGCGGAATGAGGCTCTCTGGTGAAAGCTCGAGCTTGGTGATAGCACATTTTGGCCTTTCATTAAAGCCCCATCAGGTTTTTAATAATGAAAATAAAAAGGTTTAATTAAAGTGATTTATTACGCAGGGAGATTAGGAGGAGTCATTTATGACGCAGTAATCGGGCTGAAAGGTTTTAATACGGTAGGTGAAGACTGAGCCCCTGTATATGAGGCAGATGAGCTATCACTGTCGCCTTTGTCCTCTCTTGACCTTCAGCGGGCCCATATCGACCTCAGATTCCGTGCTCTGAGGTATGCCGAGCCTATGAGATTGGGTTGCCAGGAGTCCTGATTTCGGGACCCAACATGGTGACCAACTTGTGAAAACTGGGGGGAATTACCCTGGATTTATACCACACCCTGTGCATGGCCAAAGAAAAAAAGCCATTTTGTGCTGGGAATGGGTTCATGAGGGGTCCCACATTAAACTTGAAAGAAACCTTGCTTGCGCACTCTTGAAAGTCTCCGGATGACAGTGTCCTCTGAAACCCTGAATGCAGTGCAATTTAACATAATTAACTGGGCTGGTCTGCAGGGACCGCATCACTAGCCTTTGAACCCAAACACATTGGAACATTTCTGCTGTATCACCCCTCATAAATAAACATGCAGCAACCAACTGTAATAAGATAATGAAGCTTAAATACAATTTTAATACGACATAATTTAAAAGTCATAATAACAAACCATAAAAAAACAGCAAATTCTGAATTATTTCACTACATGTGCAGGACTGCACAGACCCTGGAAAAATACATTTGGACATTTTGTTCTGAATATTGGTGAAAAAAAACAGATGCTTATTTTTTTATATTATCATGCTTTTATTATTACATTTTAAGGACATGTATGCCATGAGCTGCCATTCAGTTTGGACCCAGATGAATATACATGTTTTTCCCTAAGAAAACAACATCCAAATGTGCTAGATTTTGCTCAGTGTTGTGATCATGTTTCCCCATATGGTCGTGATAAAGAGTACACACTATAAGCTCAACCATAAATAATGTAAGCATGAATTCAGTTGAATACTCTGAACCATATACATTTTGAATACATTAAATATTATACCAGGAAATGCTTCTGACAGCACAAGCATAAAATTGTGAATGGAAAAGACAGCATGTGATGTATTTTGTTAACCCAAAGTTTTGAGGCCCTGGTGTTTCTTACAGGTCTTTCTCTTGGGTTTCTTTGAGGGGAGTTGTGTTTTGAAGACCAGAGAGGGCACAGTGTTTTGGCTATGAGATTTTGGTTGCTTGTTTTCAGAAACCCCCGTAAAGCATCCTTGAAACAGCCTTGAGAGCAGATAATAATCAATCAGTTATCTACAGGAATGATCACAGAGCAGCATGACAGTGTTGGGGAAGCAGCTGGAGAAGAAGCAGCTGACCCGTTCAGAATTCCTGGTATTCCATGAGATGGGTCTGGGGTGAGGAAGAAAACGTAGAAAAGATGAGAAAAACAAGTAAATTATGTGAAATGTGGATGAAAAACAAAACTCTGTTCATTCTTTGATAGTGAAAACTAAGGAAAGTGAATTTTCTGGCCTTGCTACTGTCCGAAACACTTACATTTTTTTGGGGGTGAAAGGGGTTGTGTTGATTGAGCTTGAGGAGGGGGTAGTTTTTTTGTTGTTGTTGTTTTTAGGTGTGGAGAGGCTTAGGGGTAACAACTTTCTTTCAAAAATTCTTGCCATCTCCAAAAACTGGACTTTCGAGGTAAACACATTAGCACCCACCTCTGCCACCCCCCCCCTCCCCAGCCCCAGTTTTTTTGAGGGCCCGTTTTCTCACAGGACCACAAGATGCTCGTCCTGAAGATCCCGACCATAGAGTGGGCAGCAGTTAACGTGATTCCAGAGGATTAGAGATGGGGTTTAGGTTAATCCTTCAATTAGCTGGGTGGATGGTCATCACTTCGGAATGTCAGGGATTGAAAACAGAGTGAAGAGGATAGGCTGGGTGGGGATGACCTTCATGAGAGAGTTCACCGGCCTTTCTGCGTTGCTACTGGCTGCAGAGATTCCTTAGTGTCCAATTGCCTGGGGGCATGGGAGAACCTCAAAGACACAGACTTGGAATGCCATCTGTTTACATGGAGATACACAGCTAACGCTAATGCTACCGAACACACACATACACACACACACACACGAACACACCCACACACTTCAGTACGCGTAACAAGGCTCCGGGGAGCTGTTGACGACCTCCTGCCTGCGTCCAGACCTCCTGAGCTTGACCTGATCCCATCTGGCTGCGGATATCTGATGCCAAAGGGTCAAAAAAAACACAGCGCTGGAAGTCCAGACATGTCGAGACCTCGGCATACCCTTGCCCCTTATTGTCTGGGAATAGCATTTACTGCAGTGGCCAAAGGTACACCTTTGACCTGCCTCCATTGACTGGATGTCAAATGGCGAGTAAGAGGATTTAGGCTTATCTTCTGTATATGTGGTCTATCCCTTTTTAAAAAAATAAATGATGCAGAAAATATTCAACATTATGCTATCTTTCGTCACCATTGTGCCCCAAGTCCAGAATGTTAACATTGTGGTCTTTTTTTTTGTTCTAAGAGTTTTTGCCAACTAAATTCACTCAAATGATTTCAAGTGCTTCCCAGGGCAAGCCTCTTATTGCCGTTGAGAGCGAGGGGATATTTCCTTACACTCCTCCTTTTTTGGATCAAATTAAAATTTGACCTTATGCAGTCAAGACTACTCATGTTTATGATGAATTGACCTGTTTGAGCAGAAACGTATGGCTCCTCCTTCTTGCCCTCTGCCTGTTTCTGTATCTGTCTCTTGTTTTAAAACAGCTCTTTCAAAGGAAATGGGACCTTTTTGTTTTGTGAATTGATCCAATCTCGACCCACTGCCACATCCCTCTGGGATCCTCGTCTTACCCAAGCCTCAGAAGACCGAGGGAGACACCTGGTCATTTTCCCGGGGCGATGAAAAGATGAAACACGAGACTCCTCCCCGCGTTTATCCTTCATCGTGACTAATGAGTGCTTGGTCCTCGCCCGTTTAACCCCGCTGGCCTCGTCTCTCCTCCGGGGATTGTGAAGACACAAAAAAGCCATTGACACTGCGGTGTCTTGCCAAAACATTGAGCTCAGAGAGCTCCAGTCCATACATCAGTGCGACTGGGGCTGGATCCCTCCACAGGCCAATGAGGCAAGGCTCAAAGGCTCAAAGGGCTAAGGCTAGGGGCTCAAAGCTCATAAGGGCTAAGGCTAAGGCTAAGGGCTCAAAGCTCATAAAGGCTAGGGCTAAGGCTAAGGGCTCAAAGGGCTAAGGCTATGGCTAAGGGCTCAAAGCTCATAAGGGCTAAGGCTAAGGGCTCAAAGCTCATAAGGGCTAAGGCTAAGGGCTCAAAGCTCATAAGGGCTAAGGCTAAGGGCTCAAAGCTCATAAGGGCTAAGGCTAAGGGCTCAAAGCTCATAAGGGCTAAGGCTAAGGGCTCAAAGCTAATAAGAGCTAAGGCTAAGGGCTCAAAGCTAATAAGGGCTAAGGCTAAGGGCTCAAAGCTCATAAGGGGTCTGGAATTATGCTAAGAGAATTACATTTGTATTATTGTTATTACCAATTATTAATATTTATCATATTTATTGCCAGCAACCCACCACAAATGGTGTTTGCTCTATTGACCATGTATTTATGACTTATTTATATGAATAACATGAATATTTATCCAGCCTATTCTTAATGAATATATGAGTCTACATTATTTCATGTTATGCAAACTAATACACTATTACTTTTGTTGCAGTTTTATTTCTGTTCCTTGACCATTGCTGACATAAAATGTTTTCTTGCGACCCAGGCAGAACTCGTTCAAAGCAGTATAACATTATTAGCACAGTCGGATTATTATATTATGTGAAACCCCTGTGAAAATATGAACTTCATTTTTATCAATGTTCTGAGAATGTTTACTGTCACCTGAGACCACGGCTCTCGAGGGAAAACGTGCCTATGGGATGCTAAGAAACATAACTAGCTCTCCAGGCTAAAGAGCGAGGATGCCAGCTAAAGGAGTTGTTTCCTATTCTTGCTTTGGCTTTACAGTTACATGCCACTGTCTTTGTGTGGTCTCACCTCTGATCTGCCTTACACTGTCATATACTACATGTATGAATGTATTTCATATGCACATTATCTTTTATGTTTGAGAAATGTTATTTGGAAGATACTGGCGCCGGACAGACTACAAATTTATGGAAAGATGGCCTGAGAAATGTATGTGTAGGAACAGCATATCGCACCATCTTCCAAAGTCACTAAAAGCAATTTAAGTAGTGCCTTTTCACACACATAAAGAGCTATTATATCCACATAAATCCAGATCAAACCTGCATCAGCAAAGCTTGCAAAAAAAAAAAAAAAGAAACAGCAGGCCTGGTGAAACAGCCTCAGTTAAGTGGAAAGACCCATTTCAGGGGAACCCGAGGTCACTCTGAAGAAAAGTTTATTTTGTGGATGAAACCAGAATAAGGATGTTTATGTTTTTCCCCAAGAAAAGACTAGACTGAATGTAAGATTTCATGGTATTCCACTGCCAAAGCAAAACTGGACAGGGTGGTAGAGGAGAGCCATATCTGTCTTGAGGTGTCACACCAACTTCTGTTAAACCTGTAGACACTGCCCCCTATATGATTGAAGTTAAACCTGCAGACAATGTGGCCCTCCAGAACTGGAGTTAAACCTGTAGACACTGCCCCCTCCAGGACTGGAGTTAAACCTGCAGACACTGCGGCCCTCCAGAGCTGGAGTTAAACCTGCAGACACTGCTACCTACAGGACTGGAGTTAAACCTGCAGACACTGTGGCCCTCCACGACTGGAGTTAAACCTGCAGACACTGCTACCTCCAGAACTGGAGTTAAACCTGCAGACACTGCTACCTACAGGACTGAGGTTAAACCTGCAGACACTGTGGCCCTCCAGGACTGGAGTTAAACCTGCAGACACTGTGGCCCTCCAGGACTGGATTTCAACCTGCAGACACTGTGGCCCCCCAGAACTGGAGTTAAACCTGCAGACACTGCTACCTACAGGACTGGAGTTAAACCTGCAGACACTGCAGCCGTCCAGGACTGGAGTTAAACCTGCAGACACTGCTACCTACAGGACTGAGGTTAAACCTGCAGACACTGTGGCCCTCCAGGACTGGAGTTAAACCTGCAGACACTGTGGCCCTCCAGGACTGGATTTCAACCTGCAGACACTGTGGCCCCCCAGAACTGGAGTTAAACCTGCAGACACTGCTACCTACAGGACTGGAGTTAAACCTGCAGACACTGCAGCCGTCCAGGACTGGAGTTAAACCTGCAGACACTGTGGCCCTCCACGACTGGAGTTAAACCTGCAGACACTGCTACCTACAGGACTGGAGTTAAACCTGCAGACACTGTGGCCCTCCAGGACTGGAGTTAAACCTGCAGACACTGTGGCCCTCCAGAACTGGATTTCAACCTGCAGACACTGTGGCCCTCCAGGACTGGAGTTAAACCTACAGACACCGTGGCCCTCTGTCATTGCTACTGACAGCTCTGGTATAGCTACAGATTTTTTAGCTGAAGAAAACAAGGAGACTGGAGGCCAAAAAATGACTTACATTCAGTGCAGGAATTAGGATGCAATCCTAGCAGTAACTGCACGTTTTTGTGGTTTCCTTTGAATCGGGAGCCAGTTTAGGTGGGTGGACTCTGGAAGATCATTGACTTAAGTTCTTAAATTCTAAAACACACTAAACACTAGCAATCGTCTTGGAGGACTCTCTGAATCCGACACTACTGGTGTAGATGCACACATTTTAGTGCTTGTTGGAAACGAGGTGTGTGGGACTCTTTGATCAATCAATAATTAAAGTGCATGTGTTCTGTAACACAACAAAAATCCAGCAAACGCTCTACAACCCCTCTCCCCCCCCTTACCCCTATCCCATGGCTGGAGTCCGACACCAATGCAGTAGATGGATAACACCCTCTGTGTGAAACAGGGTAGTTTGTTGTTGTTGGCATGAGGTTGGGAATCTGATCCTGGAACCAGAAGGTTTCCCTGCCCCAGGAAAGATAAAGAAAAATAATAATTTTAACATCTCAAACAACTGGGACCGCCTTTATCTCTGTGTTTATGCTTTGCATTGACATGCAGATCTATCTACCAGTATGGCATTACATGTTTTCTTCAGTTTTTCCCCACCTTGTATTTTTCCACTGCAGTTTGCACAAGACCCAATGAAACTATTCTGCATTGCCTTGAGTATATAGACAGAGTAGTGTCCCTGGAATAAATTGATATTGGGAGGAAGGTAGCACAAATAAGTCACGTACTACTCCATATCCCTACTCTACTGCCTTGTAATACTACTACTACTAATACTACTACTAATAATAATAATAATAATAAACTTTATTTATACAGCACATTTCACACAAAATATAACAATTATATGCAATAAAAATGAGAAGAAATCCTTCCCTCCAGCCAGGCCCATAGTCCGTTGCCATTTGTTTGGTCAGGTCTTGAATTGGAGCATAAAAGTAAATTTTTCAAACCTGTTCCAAATTATCACTGTTCCATGCAAATTCTGTCAAAGTTACTAAAATAAAAACTTCTGGGAGGAAAAAAAAAAAAAAATTAAAAATTCTCAGAGAATGTCCAGGAAAATTTGGGTTGGGAATGTTTACGCTGTCACTGAGGGAATGCTGAAAGGCAATGAATATTATTAGCTGGTGGGAACATCGAACAGCGCAATGGAGATGTCTGAGGTCTCTCAACATGGAGGGTTTGTTGAAAATGTGTCAAATGCACTACCATGTGATACATTTTGAGGCCTAACTTAGGCAACCTAACCTGGCTCAACCTACAATATAAATGTCATTTAAAACAGTCAGTGAAATACAGAGCATGAGAAAGAGCGAAGTCAGTTTTCTTGGGAGGGTTGCCCATGTGCTCTTGTGATGAACTTTCTTGAATATATTATGGCTGTCATCCCTCTTTGAATATTTGTTCACATGACTGCATAGCCATGACGAGAGACATGTCTTAAAACGACAAACAAACACGAAATAGAAGAACTGTTCTGGTGGCTGCCCCTTCAAAGAGAAGAAAAAAAAATGGTGTGCACATACTTCAATCTGCCTCTTGTCAAAATCCTACATTTTCCGTGAGGACGCGTTGTCGGAAATGTGCGCAGTTTTCCACACAGCCTCCCAAGTGGACAGACCCGCTCATCCAAAATTGTGTCACATGACAAACTCCCCCTCCCAAATTTATTACTTCGGAGAGCTAGCTGGAACAAGATTATAACGGTTACTTCTTGATAGATACCCAAGGTGGACAATATTATTCAAAGCACAAGCAAAAAAGGCGTCTCAATCCAACTGTGTGGAAAGGATTGGTCAACTACGGTTCTAAGAATACCTCGTACTCCCCCAACCACAAAACTGCACTTCCACCACCCCACGCCCGAAGAAATGAATATTTTCATTCAGAGGCCAGTTGCCTTTGGAGTTGTAACAGGCGCCGGTGTTTTCTCGTTGTTTAACAAGATTTCTTCTTCTGGCTGTAAAGTGAAATTCGTCCCGGTGGGTCCAGCTGTAATACACACAGGTCATTAATATAAAACCAAATTGAACGATTGACACGTCTCCGGTCTCTTGGCCAAGCTGAGCTGACAAAGTTGGCGCACGATCATGGCGCTTCAAAGTGCGCCGAAAGAGAGGTGAATTTGACTCCTTTAGCCTTGGAGTTCCATGTTCTGTAATATGTCAACACCAAAATACTGGCCTTCCAATAACTCTTTGCGGGTTATTCCTTTTGAGAGGGTCAGGTGTTTTTTTTTTATCACCATTTATGGCAAAACTTCCAACCTGCAGTGTGTGTGTGTTATAAAGCAAAATGATGCAGACCAAACACATCTTCCAGTGTGTGCTGACACTGAAAGCACACCACGTAGCATATTGAGATGTGTTAACTGAAGCAGAACCTTTTGAGGAGTCAGCGCCTTTCACTTTTCTCCCACGAAACTCTTCCAGTAAAGACCTCCACATGTGTTTAGACTCTAATGATTTGTCAGTTTTTTTTTTTTCAACAGGGACCATGAACAACTTTTTAGTATCAGTGTCTTGGGTGGACTCAGTGGGGTCCCAGCTGCTTTAACTGTCGAGATGATCATGGAGACGAACCCATTTTCAGATAAAGTAGCGCTCAATGACAGCGAAAGTGGAGGACTCAGGCCTGCACTGTGCATCAACTATACAACTGCAGTGACAAAAACCAGCGCACAGAGTGAGATTTTAAAAAACGGTTCAGCTTCAGCCGCCAGGCGTATCCACACTTTCACCAGTGCCAACCTCACTCATAAACCCCTCAGTCTACAGTTTGTTTGGATGAAAAATATAGCTCTTTTCAAAAAACAATCTACTGCTGTACAGCATAATACGAGATTAAAATAGTTAAATAGTTACTCTATCTAACTATTTATTAACAGTCCGAGGAAGTGAGAGTCTGACATTCAAAATATTAAAATTGCCTAATTAAGAACAATTAACAGCTTTGTATAATTCAGCACTTGCAAATGTGTTTGGAGAGGATCAGGCACACGCAGGAGTCTCTCCAACGTTTGAACTCCACTGCTCTGCAGGTCTGTGAGGGCCCTGGTGAGAGAATTCATATTTATGACTCAAACTCCATGGACATGGCCAGAATTGAAATAACAAACATTTGTAAAACAAAGACGTGAATCTTTGATTCGTGATAATAAACTTTCATGTCTTGGATACGCAAACAAAGCATGGAGCGAAAATCTTCAAAATTCTCCCAAATCAGAAAAAAGTCATTTATTTATTTTTCCTTTTGACAGCTCTTACAATTAAACACAAATGCCTGACAATCTCCATTTGATCACCTTCAGGTTTCTGCAGGGGGAGCTCAATCGGTCATTTTTACTGTAATCATACCCATTCATACTTTCCATCCACAGCCACCCCAACCCAAAAAACAAAAAGGTAAACAAACGCAAACACACAGACAAAAGGCTTGCAGGAAAGATACACCACAGGTAGAGCGGAGATACCACAGCAGAGAGTAGCGATGCTCAGCATCTCAAGGTTCCCATTCTTTAGCCTCCCCATTCAAAAAACACGTCTGACAGGGACAAAATGCTTCACTGCCTTTCCATTTCTCTCCACATTTCCCCCGAGAAACCATCCTCACGTGAGTAAGCCGAGAGAGAAACGCTGCCATGTTCCTGAAACAGGGCGACGATACGCTGGTCTGTTTAAAGGGAAGGCGCTCAGTGACCGTGACTGTGTTTTTGAGAGTTCATAAAAGAAGCAATAGGCCTGTTTTAAAGGAACCACCCTGCTCAGGTCTTGCTCCATGATGCATGCAAATGTTTTCAGCGCTGTTTTGAGGTCTGTGGAGCTGGACCCATTTCATAACCCCCAATATTTGATTCCAGGCCACGCTCCTTCAGACCATTTAGGAAATAAACACCCTTGTTTGTCCTTGTCTGTTGCCTCTTGTTAGCCAGTGACACAGGGCATAATCCATCACATCAAGTCATTTTCACGCTGATAATTTTCAGTTAATCTGACCCAAAACTGCAGATGTTGTTCTGGTAACTTCTTAACAAAAAATAAATAAATAAATAAATAAATAGCCCACTGCTTCCAGCCAAACATTTTCACGAGCTTCATGGAACGCTTGGGTTCCCCTTATCGGCCAGCTTGCAGCCGCGCTCTCTGCCCTATAGCCTTCACTCCCTGCCGTGCAAGGACGTCTGGAAAAAGCGGAGGAATTCGGTGACGATGCCATCATTAAAAAACCCAGGGCCATCAAACTGTCAGGTTACGGCACCTGTGGTGATAAAAAGAAGTCCGCCCACCTGTGTTTTCTGTGAAAAGTGCTCCAACCTGACTCCCCCTAACAACCTCCAACTACCCCTCCACCCCACAAAACAGGCCTAATTAGCAGCCCCTCATACAGCTACATTTATGTCCTCGCTCGCCTCCTGTTGCTAAGGTACCGGCTTAATGATGCATGCTGGGAGAAGAATGATGTCCCCATTCAGGAGGTGTGACAGAGCGCGCTCCACGTGTTTCATTAAGTTGTTTCTTTCTCCCCTCCTTAAGTGGACTGCTGAATTTATTTGTTAACCTCCCACCCCCCTCCATATTTCTTTTATTTTAACCTCCCATGCCCCCCCCCCCCCCCCCCCCCCCCACAGGGGAAAATATATCTTCCAAACTGCCGCGGATTTACCTGGTGCTCTCCCGCCATCCTTTGCCATTATCCATTGCAAGTGATGCGTAACCGATTAAAGTTCTATCAACGCTGTTGATTGACTGTATTCTACTTCCAGGCCTTTGCGCATTATGTTTATTGTTACAGAGTTATGAGATGCAGTCCAGCGGCCTATAGCAGGTCATCAATCTCTCTGAGCACACAGATCCCAGCTGTGAGAGCAGTGAAGAGATCTATACCTGTGGGCCTTCAGACTTTGATTGTGAGGCAGCTGCTGGTCCCCGCCGCTTGGTGCCCATACCCCGGCCATGCCATTAGCTTCCCTGGCTGGACGTCCATGCTGGTAGTGGCTCAAGCTTGCCAAGAAGGAGTAAAGATTTAAACCAATATTGATTGTCATTATTGCTTACATTAAGTGTTGTGTTTTTCAAAAAAAACGCTGCTCCAATTTTGTTGCGATAAGATTTAGTTTTTAATCAATTTTATGATTCTCAAACTCAGAGTAATCAGGCTCTCGTTTTTTAGAGGAGACGGCATTTATTTCATTTTTATAATAATAGTAGTAATAATAACGAAAATAATATGTGATATATCACGATATTTTAAAGCTTAATAATGTACAGTGGGGTCCAAAAATCTGGGTCCAGTTCCAAGAACCCTTCTGATTCATCATTCCTCAAAATCTAATAAAAACTTTTTAAATGCTAATTTAAATTATATTTTGCAAATAACATTTTTTTTTACTAGCATTAAAAGTCTTAAAAATGTGTTTGCATTTACTGCAAGTCAAAATCTCGATATTTGATATGTCCGCCATTAGCGTCACTCACAGCTTGTTTGGCACTGATTCTACAGGTTTTTTGCAGAAGTTGCAAAGTGATTGTTACAGCTCTCTTTTAGATTGTGCCAGGGAGTATCTTATGATGTCACAGTGTGTTTGGCCTTTTCACTTCTCAAATGTTCCCAAACATGTTCAATGGAGATTTGAAAAAAAGGGGAACAAATTTCTTTTAGGTTATCCTAGTGGGTTTTTCTTGGCTTTATCTAAGATTACAAAATGAGAATAGCCTATTTTAAAAATTAGGCAACAATAAGACTAAGTGATAAATCCAATCAACAAAGAAGTAATAGATCTAGTCATAATTTATGCATTATGATGTCACAAACTATTTCATAGTTCTAGATTACTGCTGTTCCCGATGATGTTATTTGCAACTACCGTCACTTATTTCACACGAGGCCTGTACTAGCAGGCCAGGTTGAAGTTCCCTGCCTTTCTGTGCAATCATTTGGATTTATAATCATTCCACATCTCATGGATATCAGATATCATTCAAATGGGGGAAATTAGGGATACTCAAAGACTTTCTTATTGTATTTGCACACATAAATTACCCCCCTCCCCCCCTTCTCCCCCTCCATCGATCTCTGAACTCCAGTGAACCTGTTATGAACCTGAGTTGGACTTGAACGACCCAAACACTCATTATTAAAATGTCTTTCGGTCACTGTGAGCAGGGCTGGCTGTTGTTTTGCAAAAAAAGATAAATCCACGTTAAAAGAACAGCGAGGTTGAGTGGTGGGAGGTCATTAGAGTGGAGAAGCAAACGGGGATTAAGTGGATCTCTTTCTCCGTATGTGCCTGGCAGGTAATGTATGTGTTTTAAAGATTTAAAGACTGCAGACAATGTGTTGTCTGATAACTTTGTCTTCTAGTTCAGAGTTCAATCAAAGACAAATGATTGGAAAAGAGACAAGCACCTGCATTCATTATCTGTCACTTGTCACAACTTTAAAAAAGTTTCAAAAAGTTTTGTTGGCTGTTTTTGGGATTCAAATTGATTTCATTGGAAAAATATCATTTGTATGCCTTAGTTTATAATTCTGATTTGGTAATCTAAGTATTTTATTTTTTTAAAAAAATGGTTGGTGAAATTAATGGCAAAATGCATTTGCCATTAATTTCACATACAGGTATCTGAAGTTTGGAACCGAACATTTTTCTGTGCATCACCCTCCAACAACAATGAGTCACTGGGACATGGACATACAGGAAATGACTGTTTACAGCCATTCAGAGGAACCCAGGGTCAATACAGAAATCCTGTGGGGCTCAGTCTTGACCTGCCTTTACTGATGGCATGATACTACTATTACTATCACTATTACTATTACTATTACTACTGTTACTACTACTATTACTACTGTTACTACTACTATTACTATTACTACTATTACTATTACTACGTTACTATTACTATTACTACTGTTACTACTACGATTACTATTACTATTACTACTGTTACTACTGCTATTACTATTACTATTACTACTGTTACTACTGCTATTACTTCTGTTACTACTACTACCACTACCACTACTACTACTGCTATTACTACTTCTTCTACAACTACTATTACTACTAATACTTCTACTACTAATAATGATAACTTTATTTATATTGCACTTTTCAAGTCACAGCACAAAGCGCTTTACAACAGCACAGAGAACACAACATGCAGTGGGGTCCAAAAGTCTGAGACCTCTCTTTCATAATGTAGTACAAATTTTTTTATTACAAATTATACTAACAATTGGAGTGAAAAGTTAAATCTTTGAAAAATGTACATGAATTTCAGAATATCTCAGTTTTTGGTATTTCCTCCTTGTGCTTGAATGACAGCGTGCACTGCAGCTGGTGTGGACTGCACAAGTTTGTGCAAAACTTGATGATCCATGTTATGCCATGGTCTTTATGTGTCCAAAAACTTTCTTGGCATTTAAGTGCCCCCATAAATGTTTGATGGGGTCTGACCTTTTGTAAACAGAAGTTAATGTGGTCAATGTCACAATTTTCCTGAAATATGACCCAGGGATAGTGCAAAATTTTAAATAATTCTTAAATTTCTTCAATAAATATTTATTAAAGGTCATAACTTGTAAAACACATCTTGTTTTATATTTTTCAAAATCCTAAAACTTTAGAAAAAAACATCAAAGAAAAAGTTCAATGTAGTCTCAGACTTTTGGGTCCACTGTATAAATACATATACATGAAACAGTCTGACAAACAAAACCATAATAAAACATATAAAACCATACTAAAATATATAAAACCCTAATAAAACATATAAAACCCACACTGAAACATATAAAACCATACCGTCTAAAAACTGGGAAAGGCAAGCCAGTGCAAATGAGTTTTTAGAAGAGACCGTTGAGTCTGCGGACCTGATATAAGAAGGAAAGCTGTTCCAAAGTGGGGGTACTCTAAAAGTGGGGGTACGGTCGCGTGCATAGCATCCGTGACTTAGCAACCCACAGTATGAGGGGAGCGTGTGGGAATCTCGATTTACCCAGCCAGAGAGCCTCTGAGGGCTGTTACGAGAGGAACGGAGAGGGCTGACCACAACAACCTGACCATAACCAGAGCCCGGTCCTGGCACCCTGGCTGCAGCGCTCCTCCGTTTGCATTGGCCAGGGATGACAGAGGGAATCATGGGTTTCCTCAAGCATTCTAGGCCCTCGACTCCCTTTTAAGCAGTGAGGCTGTTTTCTGTGGCCCAGAGACTGGGCAGACGTTTTATTCCCAAAACCACAATTCCATGTACACTGGGAGCAAACACAGGCTGATGTGTAATTTCAACACACATCTGTTTTGACTGATACTAATTCTGAATTATTTATGGGCACGGTGTCAGAATGACATTTCGGTGCCTCTGTGCCTCGGTCAAAAGACGCAAGGGTACTCCAAAATTTTTTTTTTGCATGTTCATCAACAATGGATTACACAGTCAAGTTAATTGACAGCAGAGTTGATGAACTGAAAAATCCCAATGCATAAACAAAGTTTCAAATGCAGGGGAATCGCACAGATATGAACCTCTCAGAGCTGAAGACTGCCCGGTCAAACATCCCCCTGGATATTTTATTTACCAAGAAAGGCTCCTAGTGGAACGAACGCAGAGTTTGTTTTGAAGTCATCGCCGTAAAATGATCGTGATTATGTAATGAAATATGTATCCGTTTAGACTGGGAGAGTTTGGTTCCTTCAACGGTGTTTGATTATTATATTTCAGTTTATTCATCTTTAATCAGCAAGTAGCAATGTCCAGGATGTTGTCAATATGCTACTTTACCACTTTTTAAATAAAGACAGCAAACAGAGTAAGTGTGCGTAATTAAAGTGCAATCCCAACATTTTCTGAACCAGTTCATTGGTAGGTTTGAGTTTCACTAACCTGACATGACCTCAACTGACTAACAATGTGAACATATCTATAAATCTGATACATTTATTTTACTTACAAATGTTTTCATATAAAATATAAGGTTATGTGCGGCTGGGAGGGATTTATGATGGAGCTTTACTTGGCTTTTTATTAATAAATACAATTTTGGAATAAATGAGAGTGAAACCTCAATTTGTATTTCTTTATTTGTTTGTTCGTGTTCTGATATTGAGCACACTGTCCATCAAACTTTTCTTATGTGGTGACAAAGTGTATCAAGAAAGAGGTCTAGACCTGCAAAATATTGCTAAAGTGAATTTGTATGAACATGACAGAAAGAAAAGCCATTGGGGGAAGAAAACCTTTCCGTGAGTTTGCAGACTGGGAGGAAAAAGAAATCGTTTTTCTGCTTCACCACATCTAAAATGGTGGGCGGCTACTTTGTGGAAGTTGAAAAATGGCAGTTAGTGGGAATTCTTTGCTTGTCTGTGAAACACAATGATAATCTCCGCTATGATATGTGGAAACAGCTATGCCAATAGCTTGTGCTCTCTGCTAAATTTGACTTATAAGGGAAAATTAATGTACGTTATGCAATGAAATAGCTTCATTGTTTATTACCACAACTGTTAACTGCATTTAAAAATGTATAAACAAGAACATTTTAATAAATGGTTTTAAGCATTTTTTTTTTTCATTTTTCAAGCTAACTACTTTGAATCTTGTGCTTAAGGTTTTGAACATGTGCACCATTGGATAGACCTTCATGTACTGTACCTGATCTCAAGGTGATATAATATGTGAGTGTATATTGGGCAAATGCAGAGAGTCACCAAAGGCAAACAGAGGTTACGCAGTTCAGCACATCAGGTCATTAACGGCCCTCTACAGCCAAACTCACTCCCTGATTTAACTAAAAAAATACTCATAGTGCATGGAAATGTCATGGTAATAATTATAGGAGGAAGTGAGAACATTGACTCATTTTCATGTGAAGTTGTTTTTGACATTTTCAAGCTATAGGATGCAGTAAACAGCTGGAAAGTAACCTTAGGGTGAGTGGAGTGCTCTTTTATGGTCCTTGCTGTGAAGCTAATACAGCTATTATAAAAGTTATAGTTATACATACTTTGAGTTGCAGCTGAGAACATCTTATTTCTCCTTACGTGCCCCTTCTGTCTGCTGTTTGTAGACTGTAAAGCAATGGATAAATTTCGACCTGGACTTGTTTTATTTTACCTTTAAAGAGGAGGGGATTGTGCGTGCCCTGGGTGTAGTTATGTGCACATATGTGCCACGGCTATAAAGCATTAGTTACAGATCGTTAAGAGGTAAATACACAGATACTTAGCCTGATATAAGCCTGATGTTAAGGGCTGTGTTTCTCTTTTCACCATCATGACATGAAGGTTTCTGCGTATTTCAGTTTCACTGAGGATTTCTCAACCTTTCTAGATGATGGAGATAAATTTATCAGCATGCTGCCCAATAGTGCATATCCATGCTTATACTCACACTCACCCACATACATACGCACACACACACACACACACACACACACACACTCACACACACACACATACACACACACACACACACACACACACACACACACACACACACACACTCACCCACACACGCACGCACACACACACACACACACACACACTCACACTACAACCACATACACACGCTCACACACACACACACACACACCCCCACTCACACTCACCCACATACATACGCACACACACACACACACACACACACACACACTCACCACTCACCATACATACGCACACACACACACACACACACACTCACACTCACCCACAACATACGCACACATACACACACACACACACACACACATCACTGGACACACTCACACACCACACACACACACTCACACTCACCCACATACATACGCAACAACACACACACACACACACAACTACACACACAACACACAACATACACACAAACAGAAACACAACACAACACACACACACTAACAACACCAACAATACACACACACACACACACACACACACACACTCACCCACAACATAATACACACACATACACACCCACACACAAACTACAAACAGAACATACAAACACACAACAACAACACACTCACACTCACAACACACATACGCACAACACACCCACACACACACACGCACACAACACACATACATACGCACCACACACACACACACACACTCACACCAACCACATACATACACACACATACACACACACCACACACACACTCACTGTGACACACTCACAACACACACACACACACTCACACTCACCCACATAATACGCATACACAAACACACACACACCCACACACACACTCACACTCACACTCCACTCACACTCACCCACATACATACGCACACACACACACACACACACACACACACACTCACTGTGACACACTCACACACACACACACACACACCACACTCACACTCACCACATACAACCACACACACACACACAACTCACACTCACCCACATACATACGCACACACACACACACACACAACACACATCACTGTGACACACTCACACACACACACACACACACACACACTCACACTCACCACATACATCGCACACACACACACCACACACTAACACACCCACATACATACACACACATACACACACACACACACACACACACACACACACACACTCACACTCACCCACATACATACGCACACCCACACACACACACTCACTGTGAACACTCACACACACACACTCACACTCACCACATACATACGCACACACACACACACACACACACACACTCACCCACATACATACGCACACACACACACACACTCACACTCATACCACTACATATGCACACATGCACACAACACACACACACACGGACGCACACACACACACACACACACCAACACCCACACTCACCACACACACGCGCGGACGCACACGCACACGCACACACACGCGCACACACACACACGCACACACACACGCGGACGCACGCGCACACACACACACACACACACACACCACATCCACACTCACACACACACACACACACCCAGCGGACGCACGCGGACGCACACGCACACACACACACGCACACACACATACACTCACACACATGCACACACACACCACACACACACACACACCCACACTCACACACACACACACACACACACTCACACACTCCCACTCACTCACCCACACACACACACATACACAAGTACTTGTGGGCAGTTTTCCTGCCGCCCGGTTTGAATTACATTGGTAATTCTAAGGAAATGAGAGCCTCTGAATCTCATTGGGCCACATTTTTATTTTTTAACTTCACTCTCTTTGTCTCGCTGCAGATTTACACTGAGGACCGAAGGATCAGAGGCCAATATGGACAGCTTTGCTGCCGATTGTTACAGGTGTTCCCTAGCAACACGCCCGTCCATCAGCCATTTCAGACCTTCTCTCCCAGCAGGAAGTGTTTATCCCTGGTTCAGCACTAGATGTAATCATGGTGTACGCTGGCTTTTTTTTTTTTTATTGAAGATAATCTCTTGAAAGGTTAAGGGAGTTGAAAATGTTTTGGTTCAACCATAGTTTTGTCTTTAAATTTGTTTTTTAGACAGTTCAGGTTTTACTTGGTTTAGCTGCACTGTTCATACTCTGGACTAGTAAGACTCCATTGATTTACAATCGTCAGACTTTAACAGAACTGGGTATACAAGTACAGAGAATCAAGTCTTACACATGCAGGTTCGAAAGCAATCCAAAAGGTTTTATTTCTCAGTCTGTTTATTTTCAATTTAGTTTTTTTTGACCTTTGAGGTTTTATTGGGTGTTTATGGCTGGTTATTTTCGATGACATCATATTATTTCCACCTTTTGTTCATTTTACAATTATTCACAACATCTCTGTTTTTGTGATTGCTTACAGACTACAAATAAAAATAACACACAGTTAGTGAAACCTGACACTCTGGGCAAAAACCCTCTGCCAGATTTGCACAACTATAAGCACATTCTCAGCCTCACACTTTGTGCAAAACACCAAACACACTTCTCTACATTAGACACAGAAATTTACATGATGTCGCCTCTTTGCCCTTTCAAGGCACTGCCTTTAAAAATACCACATCATGAACAACTGATCAAACATGGCCGTCAGGTTTACAGACACTTTGGTGCTTAATTGGAAACTCACCAATCAGGCATAAGCACTAAAAAAAGTCAACAGGGGTGTAGCTGTCTTCAACAAAACTGGAGGGTAATGTTGCAGTAAGAGGAAGAGGGAGAGGAAGAGGGAGAGTGAGGATGAGAGGGGGAGCCTGCAGAGGAATAGGGGTACGGAGAGGAGAGGAGGAAGAGGAGGAAGAGGTAGAGGGAGACCTGGAGGAGGTTTTGCCAATAATTCAATACAGAAATTCAAACAAACATCCTCAATAACCACACAGTTTTTAGGAATGTTCATCAGGTCTCTCTATCAACACTTTGGCGAATCTTTACAAAACATCACATAGAGATGAAACAACCCTACCCGGTGCCATTTGAAAGAGAATCCTGAGAGAGTGAAGTACTTGCGGCATGAATAAATGGAGGTAAGTAATGCACGCTTCAGTATTGTGCACTACACACAGAACCTTTTTACATGTAAATGTATAGTAGGCCTAAACGGAACTACACAATGTTGTCTTTTTTCAGAGAGTTTTGCAAATGGATGCTGATGCAATTCTGCATGAATTTATCTTCATACATGAGGCCGGGTTTAACCTGACAAAAGTGAGGAGGAGAGGGAGAAACATCACTGGCCACAGGGCTATTTTGAATGTCCCGGGCCAAAGTGGTGGTAACATCACAGTGTGTGCTGTAATCACACAGGATGGGGTCCTGCACCGCAACGTCAACTTAGGCCCTTACAACACGGCCCACATTTAGACAGACTACACAACATCGTCGTAGCTGAAGGCCGAATGGATGCAGAGCAGATGAGACGCATTGTCGTCTGGGACAGTGTATCTTTCAGCTAAACTGCTCTGGGCCAAACCTGGTTTCATCAGCATCCACAATTTTCACTCCAACACCTCCCACCATACTCTCCATTCCTTAACCCCATTGAGGAGTTTTTCCGGCATGGTGGTGAAAGTTTTACGATCTCCAGCCCTGTGTCAGGATACCCCTCATTCAAGCCATGAAAGAGGCCTGCGACCAAATTGATGCAGGGTCTGTGAATGGATGGATTCGCTGGACGTATTGACTGATTTTACGATGTGGAGAGAAATAAATATTTTCATCAGTGTGCAGTGCCGGTCTTATGTGTTGTGTTTGGTCGATGTATTCATGTACTTTACTCTAACAATATCTCTGAAAAATTGAAACCCAGACTATATCATTAGAAAAATAGAAATGTTAAAAGTGTTTTAGATTGAGCATATCCATGTGTAACTGGTTCAAACAGAATCAGATCGTATAAACCATGTGTGTGCCATACAGTGACAAAATTGGGTTTTTATAAATTCTTGTATAGTTTTGAATGACGTGTTTCATTTTGCAAAAGATCCGAGGTGTTGTACTACTTGTGTGCGTGGTTGTGTGAATTGTGTGTAGTGTTTTGACAAAATAACCCTTTCTCTTTCAAAATCATGCTTAAGCATTAATAATAAAAAAAGAACTGTAATATGCAATATAGCACATAGATTAGAGAAAAATAAAGAATTATGTGGTATGACTGTGAGTATGAGATCCAAAATTTTCATGGCATACATTGCTATAACCGACATAATGTCAATTTAAGAGGGTGAACTTTCCAAAAATAAAAGAAGCACACAAAAAGGTTTGTTTTTAAATTATACTTTTATGTTCCATAAATGTTTATTAACTATGCATTTCAAACTGTTTGCTTAACTTAACTTAAATACACAACTGAGGATAAAGTTTTTTGGGAAAAGTGTACGTAAGGCATATTTTTGTAAACTAATTTTATTCATGTATTCGTTTTTACATTAAATAAAACTACATTGACCCTCACAATCTGACAGACACCAGTTGGTGTGTTGGACTTTTCGTTGGTGACTTTCGTTTGTCGTCGTATGTCGGTACCTCCATAACTCTAAGAGCTGGAGCCATCGTTCCTCTGGTCCAAGTACAGAGAATCAAGTCTCACACATGCAGGCTTGACAGCAGTCCAAAAGGTTTTATTGCTCACTCTGTTTACTTTCACTTTTGTTGTTTTAACCTTTGAGGTTTTATTGGGTGTTTATGCCTGGCTATTTTTACATGACATTTCAGATCAGAGTATGTCCACCTTTTGTACTTTTTACGATTGTTTGCAATGTCTCTGTTACTGTAAATGTTTGCGAAATTTCAGTTTCTTGTATTGGTCGTGACTCAAAATCCAACTGACTTTTCACATGGGGAGAAAAAAAAGAATAAACTTACAAGCAAAAAGCAAACCTTGCTTCCAAAGCGCCTGGCTCTGTGCTAAGTCTCCATTAACACCCCCAGGTAAACAACATGGCAGAAGAAAGTGAATGTAATGTGATCCAGGCCGCGCTGGAGTCGGCCGGCTCTGGAACGCTCGCTGCCTTGTTTTCGCACGATCGGCGGTATCAGGTGTGTGTTTTGACAGGCGGAGGATGTCGACACTCCACAGGCCTATAACTTGACCCCGGACCAGAGGGGTTGCCAGTTTCATTCCCAGGCAGGAACGCACTGGAACATTTTCATCCCTCCAGGCCAGGCACATGTGACACATACCTTCTGAGAGAGTAAAGGGGTAACATGTAAGGAGCTAGAGCTGCGCAAATTTCCCTGTAAAAGAGACAGCCCTTTACAGAAGGTATCTCTCATGAGAGCCAGCAAATAGTTCAAAACAAAAATGCATGAAAATCCTGACTTTACATGTCTCCAGCCCTCTCCTGTGTTTTTTTTTTTTTTTAAAGAAACATAACAATCACCAAAAAAAGGGTGGTTCTCTTTCCTGGCTCCTGTCCACCTAGTTCCCATGCCAACCCCTGGCTCTGAAGCAAGCCGTGGTAAAGAGAAGGGACCCGGTTTCCTGACACTGCTTCTGTGTCAGCCTGAGTTCAAGGAAACAGAGCCAAGATGGATGCCACCTCTCCACAACCTTTGAGGGATGGCATGAGAAGACACAATCCCTCTCCTCTCACGCTCAGTGCGGTGTGGTCAGGCCCATGGAAACTGCACCAAAGCCAGTAAACATGTTTGTATCTGTGTTTTTGGACTGTCCACCATTACCAAGGAATGTACAGTGGGATCCAAAAGCCTGACACCACTAGTGGAAGTGTATTTTTTTAATAATGTACCACGAAATTTCTTACTACTATTTCTGTTACTACTACTTCTACTGCTGTGACTATTACTACTACTACAACTACTATTATCACTACTGCTTCTACTGCTGTGACTATTACTACTACTACAACTGCTATTATCACTACTGCTTCTACTGCTGTGACTATTACTACTACTACAACTACTATTATCACTACTGCTTCTACTGCTGTGACTATCACTACTACTACAACTACTATTATCACTACTGCTTCTACTGCTGTGACTATCACTACTACTACAACTACTATTATCACTACTGCTTCTACTGCTGTGACTATTACTACTACTACAACTACTATTATCACTACTGCTTCTACTGCTGTGACTATTACTACTACTACAACTACTATTATCACTACTGCTTCTACTGCTGTGACTATTACTACTACTACAACTACTATTATCACTACTGCTTCTACTGCTGTGACTATTACTACTACTACAACTACTATTATCACTACTGCTTCTACTGCTGTGACTATTACTACTACTACAACTACTATTATCACTACTGCTTCTACTGCTGTGACTATTACTACTACTACAACTACTATTATCACTACTGCTTCTACTGCTGTGACTATTACTACTACTACAACTACTATTATCACTACTGCTTCTACTGCTGTGACTATTACTACTACTACAACTACTATTATCACTACTGCTTCTACTGCTGTGACTATTACTACTACTACAACTACTATTATCACTACTGCTTCTACTGCTGTGACTATTACTACTACTACAACTACTATTATCACTACTGCTTCTACTGCTGTGACTATTACTACTACTACAACTACTATTATCACTACTGCTTCTACTGCTGTGACTATTACTACTACTACAACTACTATTATCACTACTGCTTCTACTGCTGTGACTATTACTACTACTACAACTACTATTATCACTACTGCTTCTACTGCTGTGACTATTACTACTACTACAACTACTATTATCACTACTGCTTCTACTGCTGTGACTATTACTACTACTACAACTACTATTATCACTACTGCTTCTACTGCTGTGACTATTACTACTACTACAACTACTATTATCACTACTGCTTCTACTGCTGTGACTATTACTACTACTACAACTACTATTATCACTACTGCTTCTACTGCTGTGACTATTACTACTACTACAACTACTATTATCACTACTGCTTCTACTGCTGTGACTATTACTACTACTACAACTACTATTATCACTACTGCTTCTACTGCTGTGACTATTACTACTACTACAACTACTATTATCACTACTGCTTCTACTGCTGTGACTATTACTACTACTACAACTACTATTATCACTACTGCTTCTACTGCTGTGACTATTACTACTACTACAACTACTATTATCACTACTGCTTCTACTGCTGTGACTATTACTACTACTACAACTACTATTATCACTACTGCTTCTACTGCTGTGACTATTACTACTACTACAACTACTATTATCACTACTGCTTCTACTGCTGTGACTATTACTACTACTACAACTACTATTATCACTACTGCTTCTACTGCTGTGACTATTACTACTACTACAACTACTATTATCACTACTGCTTCTACTGCTGTGACTATTACTACTACTACAACTACTATTATCACTACTGCTTCTACTGCTGTGACTATTACTACTACTACAACTACTATTATCACTACTGCTTCTACTGCTGTGACTATTACTACTACTACTACAACTACTATTATCACTACTGCTTCTACTGCTGTGACTATTACTACTACTACAACTACTATTATCACTACTGCTTCTACTGCTGTGACTATTACTACTACTACAACTACTATTATCACTACTGCTTCTACTGCTGTGACTATTACTACTACTACAACTACTATTATCACTACTGCTTCTACTGCTGTGACTATTACTACTACTACAACTACTATTATCACTACTGCTTCTACTGCTGTGACTATTACTACTACTACAACTACTATTATCACTACTGCTTCTACTGCTGTGACTATTACTACTACTACAACTACTATTATCACTACTGCTTCTACTGCTGTGACTATTACTACTACTACAACTACTATTATCACTACTGCTTATACTGCTGTGACTATTACTACTACTACAACTACTATTATCACTACTGCTTCTACTGCTGTGACTATTACTACTACTACAACTACTATTATCACTACTGCTTCTACTGCTGTGACTATTACTACTACTACAACTACTATTATCACTACTGCTTCTACTGCTGTGACTATTACTACTACTACAACTACTATTATCACTACTGCTTCTACTGCTGTGACTATTACTACTACTACAACTACTATTATCACTACTGCTTCTACTGCTGTGACTATTACTACTACTACAACTACTATTATCACTACTGCTTCTACTGCTGTTACTATTACTACTACTACAACTACTATTATCACTACTGCTTCTACTGCTGTGACTATTACTACTACTACAACTACTATTATCACTACTGCTTCTACTGCTGTGACTATTACTACTACTACAACTACTATTATCACTACTGCTTCTACTGCTGTGACTATTACTACTACTACAACTACTATTATCACTACTGCTTCTACTGCTGTGACTATTACTACTACTACAACTACTATTATCACTACTGCTTCTACTGCTGTGACTATCACTACTACTACAACTACTATTATCACTACTGCTTCTACTGCTGTGACTATTACTACTACTACAACTACTATTATCACTACTGCTTCTGCTGCTGTGACTATTACTACTACTACAACTACTATTATCACTACTGCTTCTGCTGCTGTGACTATTACTACTACTACAACTACTATTATCACTACTGCTTCTACTGCTGTGACTATTACTACTACTACAACTACTATTATCACTACTGCTTCTACTGCTGTGACTATTACTACTACTACAACTACTATTATCACTACTGCTTCTACTGCTGTGACTATTACTACTACTACAACTACTATTATCACTACTGCTTCTGCTGCTGTGACTATTACTACTACTACAACTACTATTATCACTACTGCTTCTACTGCTGTGACTATTACTACTACTACAACTACTATTATCACTACTGCTTCTACTGCTGTGACTATTACTACTACTACAACTACTATTATCACTACTGCTTCTACTGCTGTGACTATTACTACTACTACAACTACTATTATCACTACTGCTTCTACTGCTGTGACTATTACTACTACTACAACTACTATTATCACTACTGCTTCTACTGCTGTGACTATTACTACTACTACAACTACTATTATCACTACTGCTTCTACTGCTGTGACTATTACTACTACTACAACTACTATTATCACTACTGCTTCTACTGCTGTGACTATTACTACTACTACAACTACTATTATCACTACTGCTTCTACTGCTGTGACTATTACTACTACTACAACTACTATTACTACTAATACTTCTACTACTAATAATGATAACTTTATTTATATTGCACTTTTCAAGTCACAGCACAAAGCGCTTTACAACAGCACAGAGAACACAACATACAGTGGGGTCCAAAAGTCTGAGACCTCTCTTTCATAATGTAGTACAAAATTTTTTATTACAAATTATACTAACAATTGGAGTGAAAAGTTAAATCTTTGAAAAACGTTCATGAATTTCAGAATATCTCAGTTTTTGGTATTTCCTCCTTGTGCTTGAATGACAGCGTGCACTGCAGCTGGTGTGGACTGCACAAGTTTGTGCAAAACTTGATGATCCATGTTATGGTCTTTATGTGTCCAAAAACTTACTTGGCCTTTAAGTGCCCCCATAAATGTTTGATGGGGTCTGACCTTTTGTAAAAAGGAGTTAATGTAGTCAATGTCACAAAGTTTCTTAAATATGACCCAGAAATTTTTAAATATTGATTAAATACATTTCTTTTTTAAAATATTTATCAAAGGTCATAACTTGGATAATGCAGTGGTAACCTTGGTAACTCCGGCCAGACCCATGGAAATAAAACAAACAACAACAAAAAACCTTCTTCAAGCCTGAAGGACGTGTCGAAAGTTAGCCTTGTTGCTGTTGTGAGAATCAGCATTAGAATGAAGAGAATCTACAGTGGACGATGATCAAATGATTTTCCAATCTTTAAAGCCCTCTCCTCAGACGTGCCTCCCCCCCCAAACCACTCCAAACACAAGAGGGAGCTGGAGGGAGGTGTACATTCCCTGGCTGCATGCTCCCAGGGTCAGATCATTACATGAATTACAGCCCCTTCTCCTTCCTGTTCCAGGATTTCAAAGCGACGGCGTGTTTCACCTCAACCTGAGGCACTGCACCCACACAGGGTATCAAAGCCACAGTCAGCTCTGAGACAGAAGCACATCAGGGCTACATGCAGTACACAGTGTTATGTAACCCTTCTGCTTTTGGGTGCTCTCTTATCCAAACTTTCGGCCATTTTGATTTTGCTATTGTAGCTGGCTGCATATCTCCAAGCCCTACTCACACACACACACACACACACACACACACACACACCCACACACACGCACTCCCATACACACACACACTCACAAACACACACACACACACTCACACACACACACACATACACACACATACACACACACACACACACACTCACACACACACACACACACACACACATACACACACACACACACACACACACACACACACACACACACACACACACACACACACACACACACACACACACACACACACACACACACACACACACATGGCCCTCATTGTCCTGATCTCACTTTCAAAAGTGTCTAAATAAATTTACACTGTGCACTGGTGGGAAAAAAGTGTTATGACCTAACCAATTTCATGATTATTTATTTCATTTTCTCCCTTTTTCATTCAACTCAGCTCACAGTTGCCAATTTTTAAAATTTACATTGTGGCCTGGAAGAAGAGCATAATGATCTAACTGAAAAAATACTATTTGTGATTATTGATTTAACTTTTTTCCCTAATTCTCCTCCCTTTTTTCCAGCTCCAGCTGCCTCTCAAGCCAGCACTGGGTCACCCACCTAGCTCAGACTGGGGCCTCTCCTCCGATGTTCTCAGCTGTAAGACTGCACTCTATCCCGCAGCAGAAAAACTAGTTCCAATTGGAGGAGAGGTAACTGGTCACCAGTACATACTCATCATTTGGGCCAATGTAAGGCTGCACAGACAGCAACCCCTAACCTGTTTTTGAATGTCACAAGAAAGAACTGGTAAGCTGTGACTATTTGGTGCAAAGTAGTGTTGCGCAGATGACAGCCGACCTGGAGGTGTTCGGGGCAAAGTAGAGCTAAGGACTGGTATCCTAACGGCAGTCGAGGTAAAGTATAAGACAGACAAGACCTGGTAATCTGTGAAAACGTGGGGGAATGCAGAGTATCAAAGATATGGTGAAGAGCTCAGAGATACTAATGTAGCAGGAAAGGGAATGTGGTGGACTCAAACTCCTCCGGTCCCTAGGGGGCGCCAGACAATCCGTGTGACTAACATTACATTACATTATGGGCATTTGTTAGACGCTCTTATCCAGAGCGACTTACAAGGCAAAGTGCATAAGAACAGTACAAAAAGTGCGAAGATAAACCTAGAGAGGGGTAATAGTCCCAAGTGCCAAGGTGATCGAATAGATCAGGACTCCCCTAGAGACTACAAACTTGCTAAACAACCTAGTTAAAAACAATCACAAATTAAGAGCATAGTTTTAAAAACAATCACAGATAAACTAGGCACAGATAAACTAGACTAAGACAAAGGCTCCCTGTCACACTCGGCTAATTACATCACTCAGGCTTGGAGCTGCAGCTATGAACTCCACCACTTCACATGCAGCAACTGCCTTTTATGGACTGGAGTTCTGAGAAACCCTGTTCTGTGTGATAATGTTCTGCTGAACTTCCTTTTTGGAAAGGTATGACTGGGGTTGATACGGCCAGTTTATCTAGGTGTCTTGCTGGAATTCTACACAGCATTACCCAGTATGCACCCATTTGTCTCTTTAGTTTTCTCCCTGTCAGTTCCCCACCCAGCCCAGAATGCTAATAATAAGGAATAAATATAGATGTGTAATGTGAGATCAGCCAATCAGGATCCTGGAGAACTCATCCTAAAAGTTGGGGAGGGGGGTTTGGGGCTAAAGGGACAACTGTGACGATACCCAGCCAGATTTGTCAGACAAGTTCTCAGAACTCCTCTTCTGAGAAAAGCTCACATCAAAAAAAAAAAAATAATAATAATAAAATAAAATGAAAATAAAAAACTGTACACTTAAAGAAAACTGCTACAATATGACTGTACGTGCCGTAGGATCGCATCAACTGTAGAACAGAGAAAAAGAAGGTCAGAAATCCACATGTAAGTGTCTGCACAGAGTCTGAGTGGTTTTTACACAGTGCAGCTTAACTACGCGATGAAAGCCCTTTACCTGCCAAAACGTTTGAATTCTCTCCCCGCGATAAAGGCTTCCAGACTCTGTATCCGAACCCATGCCAAAGGGCCGATAAATCAGTCCGACGGTGCGGGCCTTGTATTTATGGGACCCAGCCCGTATTCTTTATGTGGTGCCAAAAAGCGGACGGCGGCTTCACCCACCTGAAGCCTCCTGGGACAGCCTTCATTGGAAACATTGGAGACACCTGTCAGACACATACATCTGCGCGCTGTTTCACTCTTACGTGCGCAATGTCAGAAAATCAAAGAGAATATCACAAAAAAAAACAACATTAATGAATAGAAAGGCCTGCACATCCCACAAGAGACAAACCCCCTTGTAAGCTGCTTTTTTCCCTGTTTGCAGATGTTCTGAGGCAGAATCTCTGGAATTCAAGTGTGAAGAAATGTTACGGATTATAAAGAAGTGAAAAGGATGACGATCCGCGTTTTTAGGGAAACGTCCTGTATTCGCCCAGGCCCACCACGAAGTGCTGGTAGAACGATGGGGCAGTGTTGATTTTAAGCAACTTATCCATGGTTTCGCCCTGGTGCAGGCTGAGCCAGCTGAAATAAGACCCTTTCACATTCACCAGGAGTACACATACATTCATACATGCTAACACACAAACATGCCAACAAGCACACAGACAATTATTTGGTACAAACATAACACACACACACACGCACACACACACACACACACAGGTTTATGCCATACAAACACACACATACAGTTTTATGCCATACAAACACACACACACACACATACACACCAGCAGTGCTGATAGACTCCAGCCCTACGGGGCCCACGCTGTTCACTGGCCCTTCTGTGGTCTCCTTTCAGTCAGCACCTTAAGCAAATTATTGACTTAAATTAAGCCAAACACGGACTTAGATATGACGATTTAAGTGCTGAAAGACACCCACTGTGAGCAGGTAATGTTTCACTGCAGGACTGGAGGTGAGTTCCCCTGGCCTATACCCAGCATACCGTTAAACAGGACTCATGGAAGAAGCCAGTGTAAAAGGAGATGTGCTACAAATATCTTAAAAATACCAATATTCCTCATCACAGCAAAGGCATAATATTAATTTTCTGTAGGGTAGGAAAGTGAACAAAATGCTGTGTACTTTAGCCCAGCACACGTTTGGTCAGTACACATTTTAGCATACACGCATGTCACTCCCGAGTGCTCGTTTTTCACTCTGGATCTGTGTTTTAAAACGCTGTCACTCTGTCACCTCTTGTGTGGAAATTTTATCCGAATGAATGGGCCCGGGGGCAACAGGGTCGTGTGCTCCCCGTGTCAGTTCTCCCAGTGAGAGCTACAGTGGGTGCAGCATGGTCCATGCAGACCTTAGACCTTGAGGGAAAGCTGAGGAAACGTTTTTGTACAATAGATGAAAATGAAACACAACAAAATAAATATCGGTGAGTATATTACCATATCCCCTCACTGGTCAGTGATATTAACGAGGCTGATATAAACGATGATGTCAAAGACATTAATTTAATAAAAATAAATGAGGCGTTCTGTCATTTTTTTTTTGGGTTTCCTCACTGAGATCTGTTCCTCATTTTACAGTTGAAGGACTCATGCGAATTGTACCATCCTCCTACAAGGGCTACATCCCAGCTATAGTGAAAACTTTCGCTGAACACTGGGGAAGATTTCAGTCAGATTCTCATTTGTGTGAAAGAATGTTATGATATAAACATTCTCCCAATGTTCCATGAACATTCTATTGTTAAAACAAGTTCTGTTAAAGTCAGAGAACAATGTTCCAGGCACATTACATACAGAGATTAAGATAGAATCCCTTACCTTCATGATTTTTGCCATGAAAAAATATATCATTACATTTGAAGGACATTCCTGATATAATGAACAGGAATAGCCAACTACAAGTCAGTTTATTATTAAAGCTGAATAATAAACAAGGGTAATATTCCAAGGCTGATCCTATAGTGTTGTGAATCAAAGATAACTGTCCTGAGATGTCGTGGAGACTGTTTAAATGTATGCATTGGAAATATTTAACCTATAAGTTTTTGTCTCAATAAGCTTCTGAGAACCAAAAGCTGTGAGTTAGTTACAAAGTCCTGTTTTGTCCCTGATTATTACAAATGTTTTTTTTTTTTTTAACCTTCATGTAACCAGGCAGGCATAGGTGTCATTTACGCTGGGGACACTGGGGACATGTCCCCACCACTTTTTGTCGTGGCCCATTGCATCCCCGCCACTTTTTGAAAGTGTGTGTTTAGTTAGTTGAACCCGTCGTTGTCCCTAATACTTTTCAAAACTGATGCCCATGAAGGGAGGCCAGTTTAATTATCTTTCGCACTGAAAACCTGGGGAATCAATGAAGGAAGGGACTATTTGCCCAATTACAAACATAGGGGTCGTTAAGATATAGATATGACGGATATAGATGGAAAATTGTTTTTTTTTAATGGGAACTTGACCAGGACACAGGAGTTAACATCCTTACTCTTTACAAAAGTACCAAGGGATCTTCAATGACTACAAGGAGGATGGGGGACAGCACCTCCTGCTGCACAGCATCCTCATCACTGTACTGGGGCACTGGAGCTCTCTTTGGTCCAGAGGGAAGAATGCCCCCTACTGGTCCACCAACACATCTTCCAGCAGCAACCTGGTGTAACTCAGGAGGCCCAGAATACCAATCTGAGCATATTAGCCAAGCTCACACCTGCCTTGCTTCAGTGGTCTGCCAGTTAAAGGGTTGGCTGAATCATATTCAATTACAATCTTCTTCCTTTGCAACTACTCTCCAACTGCCTAATGATAAGACAACAACTTCCTGTGCTTTTGCATGCTGTTGCAACAATAAAACTCCATTTTTAAAACTGTGTTCTGTGGAATCATTTCAAGTATATTCAAAGTCCATATTTTTGTTTTAAATTTTGTTTCTTCCTCATAAAACAATATTTATTACAATACATAACTTTATGAAACATTTTGTCAAAAACAATCCAAAAGAGGCTCAATAATTCTCTCAAAAGGATCACAAAAAATAAATCGAATTCATTATGGGTGAAGAGGAATGACGCAATCGCGAAAAAGTTCTGAGAGGATGTTTGTGGAACAATCAAGCATTATTTTCAAACTGCCGTGGTTAATTACTTGGAACAAAAAAATCGGCACATACAAATTTCCCCAAAGAACGGGGGTTATGATACACTGGTTAAAGGAATGTGGATTAATCCCATGGATTATTGTCCGTCCAGTTTATCAAACAAAAACAGCGTGCCTTGTGCAGAGCGAGATCTGTCGAGTTGGAAGAGCGGCAGTCGCAGCTGGTGGCTCAAGAACTGGGAGAAACGGCGCCCACTGGTGGTCACACATGAGACGTTAAATTATGACAACTCGTCAAGTGACAGCAGGAGAACAATATTTACAACCTGGGCACGACAATTACTCTTACGTCAAAAATACTACTTCTACTACTACTACTACTACTAATAATAATAATAATAATAATAATAATAACTGAGGGACTCGTGAGTCTTTCCGCAATATTTACCATAACATAAGCTCTCTCTGGCTTGTTTCATACAGAGTCATACGATATTGCAGGAAATTGCTTGAGAGGGAAGTCAGACAATTTCTTTAAAAGTAAATGTATATTTCAAATTAAGTGTGCCGACGCCTGTTTATAGGGGGTTGCCATACCATTCCTGCAACAGGTAGGTGCGTGTACTTAACGGATAAAAAAAAACTCTGGAATAAGTGTGCCCCCCTGTGGAGACTAGTGGTTTTCAAACAAGAAAACATGGAAAGATAAATCCGTGACATAATATTGCAACTCCCTGTAGCAACGCTCGGGCTACACGACTTTCCCAAATAATTGTTGACACCCAAGGCCATCTGCACGCAAGTAGTTACATCACGGTCGTATGGCAGTCTGGGTAGCAGGTTAAATTGGATATTCTTGAAGAACTAAAAACCTGCAGAACAATATCATTTGAAACACAAAATCAAAATATGTTTCCCTGTACGTTTGAATCGAATTCTGTGTTGTCCATATGAATAATCCAGAGCAGCCCTTTCTTAAGTGCTTTCACTACCTTTCATCTTGTTTCAATGGTTTTAAGTTACTCTTCCCTGGCATGGCCGTAACGTGAAGCCGGCTAACGTAGCCTGGGTGACGGTAAAAGTCCTTGTGAGACCAGTAAACTTGTGCGTGGATTATATTACAGTCCCGGGGTTTGAAACGGATTTTTTTTGGACTGCGCGCGGTAACAGAAATGCCTACGTTGCCATGCGCTTGCCAGTACGTCAATTTAGTCGTTGCATCTAATCTAATTTTGCTTTAACTGATTGCCATTAAGTAATACGGTTACTTAAACCAAGGTTCATAAAGAAAGAGCTCTGAAATAACCCCCTTGCTCGCACTCCGCGTTACAACCAAACTTTTACCCAGGAGAGATGGTGCGTCTTGAAGACCACTGCGCTCTCCCTGGAAAATGTAGCCAACGGACTCGATGTCCTCTTCCCTTAAGTTAGCCGTGCCCTGTCTTGGGTCTTTGACGGATTCGTATGACTTTTCTGCGTTGTTTTTGTTCTGGCAGGGTTGGTTGTTGGTGGTTCTCGCTCTTGTATGATACTACAATGTTCTGAACGTCAGTTAAAGTGAAACTTGGTCCTGCGATTAATTTAGTGTCGTACAGTACGAAGTCTGATGTAGGTTTAGTCTGGCTCTTTAGGTCGTAATGGATTTAGTTGGTGTGATTTTGCCTGTCGATCAGTCAATGAACCTGTAAACAAATCAGATGTACTTTAAAGGGTTCCTATGGAAACCAGGGCTTCAGCAACATCTCATTAGAAGCAGACATTAATGGACATGAGCTGGAGTCGAACCCTGAGCACGCAGGGCCTCTCAGCCCTGAGTAAAGAAGTGCTCATCTTAGGCGAGTAGCTGACAGCGGTATAAAGCAGTTAACCTGAATAAAAAAACAAAAACATGTTTTAAGGACATGCGCAGACTGCAGCTGTAGCAAATGGCTCCCCGGGCCATCAAAAGGTTGACACAAGCACCCGCCAGAGAGTGAGGATCTGGGTGCTTGACATAAGCACACACATGTGGGGGGGGGGGGGGGGGGGGGGGGGGGGGGGGGGTGGCTTGTGATGGGTACCAGCAGGAGAGCCAAACACTAATGGGGTACAGTGATGGGGTTGAGACTCCGTGTCTCCTGATTAAACGGGAACAAATCACAACCCTCCATCATAGTGGAAATTTAGTCACAAGGCCAGCGCTGTCCACTTTACAAATCTCAATGAGCTGAACAGACAAAAATTACTTCACAAAATGATTTTAAAGGGTCTGTTACACACAAGAAAGCAATAAATAAATGAATAAATAAATAAAGAACACAACAGCATTTAAGTGCTTCTCAAAAATATTTATTTTCCTTTGACAGATAGCTGAGACATGGTCCAAGTACATGGAGAAATGCATCAGTGCTGCACAACCCATGTTTTATTTTAAATGAATAAATTCAATATAAAGAATATATTGTTATGCCCAGGCATACATATTAAGTTCCTGAAAACAGTTTAAAGGTAATTTTATGCAAATGAAATCTTATCCGTATGTTTGTGTACGCTCTGTGAGTGTACATTCTGCGCTGCATGAATAGCAAGTCTTCAACCTTAGGGGCGAGGCAGCTCTGCTCCTACAGGGTCAGCGTATGTGCCGTGCACGTTTTGGCTTTTACCAGCTACCCTCGTTCAGTTAAGGAATTAAAGGTACAATCTGAAACCAGTTCACTTATAGGTTAGATTAGCGGTTCTCAACTGGTCGGGCCTTGTCACCCACTTTGTTCATTGGTCATGAAGTTGCAACCCAATTTTTAAAAATGATGAACCCCTCAAATATATTTCCCAAATATAGTCTGAGCAACGACCACAGCAACGATGCCATGCACTCTGAGTCCAAAACAAGTCCTTGGAAGTAAAAAGGAGAAGCAGAAGTAAGTACTCAGTAAATATAGGCTATGTAGTAGAAAGACTTTTTAACCACACACTCCATGGTCCAATCAAAACCAGCTGAGAATGACAGGATTGGATCACAGTAAAGTGTTTCTGAGTAGGGACGCAAGGCTGCTCTTCAGGTGTCATTCCTGAGCTCTAAGGGGAATTCCGCTAAAACGTGAGATAGCATAGATGGCTGCGCTAATTGCATGGTGAAGATCGCACGTTTGTATGAAACACGGGAGGCGGATAACGGCCCGCTGGCCCGCCCCTCAGGCGCGTCCCAAAGAGCAAAGGCAAACATTCGCGAGCCTTTTCAAACAGTTTCCGTTTGCTTTGAGCTCACTGCGAACGGAGGTGCTTCTCGGCGAACAAACATGGACACTGGACTAAGGGAGATATGTGCCCAGATGGGAGCTATCCCAGAAAATATACGTGTTCGATTTTAATTAATGTTCTTACAATAATTCAAGTGGTTAACTTGTCTGTCAGTTACGTTGATACTTTTTGTGAAAGCCTCTTTTTGTATGCTATCCTTATAAATCCCTTCAGTTTAAATGGAACTATTTGGAATGTTTACACAAAAACGTTAAATTTTAACAGTTCAAAGTAAACCCGTTCGCCTGGAAAGTTCGCCGCAGTTTGCCGAATATGAGCGCACCTGTGGTTTTTACGTGATGTGGGTGACATCATGTCTGGATAAATACACCATCATTCTGTTATTTGAATGTTAAACCACATGGCCTTCAAATAATTCCCTGGATGTGCAGTTGAATGTGCATTAGTTTAAAAAATAAAAATAAAAAACGAATTTATGTAGGAGCACAAGAACCTGACAAGAAATGAGTAATTCATCAACTGAATCCACATTCCTCCCCAAAAACATGAGTGAATGCGCGCATCTTCACAGTGAGAGGTTATTTTATAAAGCTAAAACAAAACGTTGTTTGTGGGGTGGGGACAGACTTTGACCTTGACCTTGACATGAACGCAATCTTGGTCGCCATACTTGAGTTGAATGAATACTAATTAAAATTCAACAAATTCTAATTAGTGACCGTAAAGGAGTTTGAAAACAGGTCTTAAGAAAAAAAAAAAAAAAAAAAAAAAACCTTCCAAACCCAAAAATCTAAATGTGTGGAGCTACTTCACTGCTTTTTGTGTATGTTGTAGATACAGAAGTGTATTTTTAATGACTCAAAAGGCTCAACTCACTGCCTGTTGCTCCTCTCTCACTTCTGCATTCTGTGCAAATGGAATAGCAGCTTGTCTGACCCGTTTTATGTAACTACTGTATAAACATTATCAATGCAGAGAGGAAAACTATTTTAATTATCATAAACAAAATAATGAATCATGTGTTACACACTCAATCTGCATGGAGCGATCTATGCCTAAACTAGAGAGAAAAAAAAAAAAAAAAAAAAAACACAGGATCTCTCAATATAAATTAAATAAACTCCAGCATATGCCACCTGCCCTATAGAGATGTGACAGTTTTCATGCAAAATTTGATATTCTCGGGAAATCCACAGCAGTAGTAAGATACCAGTGAGCCTGTCACACTAAAAGCTAACAACCCAAACTCTGAGACGTTAAAAGTGGAAGCAATGGGAGGACTTTACGTGAAAGGCACTTTACAAGTAAAATACGACATAGACGCGGTCTCGTACGCGCACAAGCAGCTGGAGCTGATAGAATGCAATGGCAGATGAGGGATTAGAAAAGGAACTCTACTACTCATGAAGCTACAACTAAAATGAAGGGGAGAAAACCTCACTGCTGCTCGACTCCCTCCTGTCTCTGGATTTAAAGTGCTTCATGCGACACGCAGTGGCCATCCCCCCACTGTGACTCAGAGCTTGCGTGCACGTATGTACGCACGCACGCACGCACAAACGAACACACGTATATTCACACACACTCATACATATGCATAACACATACTATATGTGCACACACAAGCATTCATACCCACACTGAACTGGGCACAAAGAGATTATTGGCGGAGTCTAGAGATGGGAGTGGTCTGAAACCCCTCCCACTTGTCAATCAGCCCTTACATGGTAATTGGTTCTAATTATGCCTATCATCTAATCTGCTAAAATGGCATTTTTTTTTTTTTTTTTTTACACTGTACCAATTCAAACAAATTCCTGGGAAAATACCACTTTTAATAAAACAAATATCAAATCTCGCGAGCCGTAGAATATACAAATGTCAGTTTATTTTTAATTCATCTCCCTTGGCTAATTACCCACCTTGGTATTAAAAGCAAGAGATATAATGAGGACCTGTTTTGGCTTGAAATGAGCCGCCAACATTAAAAAGTGTTGACATTGCAGTCAGAAAAGTGTCATTGATTCTAACACACAGGAACAGCATGTGGCTTTTCATGGGGTCAAATGGCTTAATTATAACTATTATCACAATTTTAGCTACATAATAGCTACATTCGTTATTACATTACACCAGGTCGGTAATGAGATTATCTATGCAAAAAACTATCAACAGACGGAGTGTTAAAGTGATTTCAGCCAGACACTCTTTTAAAGACTCTGAGACTGTGGAAATCTTCGCTTGATTATAAGGTTCACTTTGTGTTTCAGACCTTCTTCGTAGACTCCATGGCTTTTAGTGCAAGCAGCGCATTGCATCGTGGGATAGACCGATTTCAGTTTTTCACAGGAACGCACGGTTTCCCCAGGCATGTTGTGTAAAAAAGAAACAGACGTGGCTCGCTCTCACAGCCGAAATCGCTCGGGCGTTCACACACCGTGCTGTGAGATCCGTATCAGTCTTTGATGATGAGGATGAGGAAATCGTAACTGACAGCGGCAGCCATTTTGGCAGGTCCCCCACAAACTCCTCAAAAAAAAAAAAGTTATGCAAGAAGTTGGCCTGGTCCAGGGCTCTGCTTGGCCGAGCATCAGTCGTCAGTACCATGTGTATGGATTGTCATGGTTACGGGATCCCGCTACATTCGAGCGGCAGGTGAACGGTCCATCGCTGTGGCTACTCACTTGTCTCACATATCCCGCAGTTATGAGTGGAGCAGCATGTAAAACTACAAGCTGTGCGAGCGAGAAGAGCGTTATGACAGTCAGACAGGAGTTCAGGAGTTTCAAGGGTGTGGCAGCAGCGAGATTCAGTAGTGGGAGATGTGTTCTAGCCCTCAGTTGAGTGAAAAGGTAAAGCAGGCTGTCACGACAGACAGAAGGGGGGTAAACACAGGGTGAGTGTCTGGTGAGGTAACCCCAATGACCACTTTCCCCTCATTCCCCTCCCCCGGCTACGCCGAGCAGCAGCCACCTCCCAAACGGTCAGAATTTAATTTTCCCATCATGCAGCAGGGTCAGTCCAGCAGCCCAGAGAGGGATGGGGGGAAAGGATGGCACTTTGTCACCCAAATCCCAGTAAGGTTGACGGATGCATTTCTGACTCCAACAGAGAAAGAGCGCGTCACTGGATAAAACTTCACCCTGCTCCCTTGCCACTTCCTGAACTGGAGTGTCCCTACAAAATGGTTCCCACCTGCAACACAAACCCAGAACAAAACAGTTCCTGCTCATGGGAAGGTGGGGAAGGGGGCAGGCAGGTCAGGGGGAGGAGGTGAAGGAGTGAAGCAGTGAAGGAGGGAGGGAGACGGAGGACAGTGCTGTTCCCTGGGTCAGTGCTCTAGCAGGGTCTCGGACACCTGGATGCCGGGTGGGGAGCTGCTCATGGGAGGACCACACCAGCAGGAGAGCCTGGAGGCTGGAGCCTCACCACTGCAACAGAGCGAGAGAGACCAGAGTTACATATATACCACATATACTACTGCAACAGAGCGAGAGAGACCAGAGTTACATATATACCACATATACTACTGCAACAGAGTGAGAGAGACCAGAGTGACATATATACCACATACACCACTGCAACAGAGAGAGAGACCAGAGTTACATATATACCACATATACTACTGCAACAGAGCGAGAGAGACCAGAGTTACATATATACCACATATACCACTGCAACAGAGAGAGAGACCAGAGTTACATATATACCACATATACCACTGCAACAGAGAGAGAGACCAGAGTTACATATATACCACATATACTACTGCAACAGAGAGAGAGACCAGAGTTACATATATACCACATATACTACTGCAACAGAGAGAGAGACCAGAGTTACATATATACCACATATACCACTGCAACAGAGAGAGAGACCAGAGTTACATATATACCACATACACCACTGCAGCAGAGAGAGAGACCAGAGTTACATATATACCACATATACTACTGCAACAGAGAGAGAGACCAGAGTTACATATATACCACATATACTACTGCAACAGAGAGAGAGACCAGAGTTACATATACACCACATATACCACTGCAACAGAGCGAGAGAGACCAGAGTTACATATATACCACATACACCACTGCAACAGAGAGAGAGACCAGAGTTACATATATACCACATATACTACTGCAACAGAGAGAGAGACCAGAGTTACATATATACCACATATACTACTGCAACAGAGTGAGAGAGACCAGAGTTACATATATACCACATATACCACTGCAACAGAGCGAGAGAGACCAGAGTTACATATACACCACATATACCACTGCAACAGAGTGAGAGAGACCAGAGTTACATATATACCACATATACCACTGCAACAGAGCGAGAGAGACCAGAGTTACATATACACCACATATACCACTGCAACAGAGCGAGAGAGACCAGAGTTACATATATACCACATATACCACTGCAACAGAGAGAGAGACCAGAGTTACATATACACCACATATACCACTGCAACAGAGAGAGAGACCAGAGTTACATATATACCACATATACTACTGCAACAGAGAGAGAGACCAGAGTTACATATATACCACATATACCACTGCAACAGAGCGAGAGAGACCAGAGTTACATATACACCACATATACCACTGCAACAGAGAGAGAGACCAGAGTTACATATACACCACATATACCACTGCAACAGAGCGAGAGAGACCAGAGTTACATATATACCACATACACCACTGCAACAGAGAGAGAGACCAGAGTTACATATACACCACATATACCACTGCAACAGAGAGAGACACGACAGTTACATATATACAACATATACTACTGCAACAGAGAGAGAGACCAGAGTTACATATATACCACATATACTACTGCAACAGAGAGAGAGACCAGAGTTACATATACACCACATATACCACTGCAACAGAGAGAGACCAGAGTTACATATACACCACATACACCACTGCAACAGAGAGAGAGAGACCAGAGTTACATATATACCACATATACTACTGCAACAGAGAGAGAGAGACCAGAGTTACTTTGAGCATGTATTCAAAAGCAAAAAAGAGAAGCGGTACATCATATGTACTATGGTGTAATGCAACAGAACAGAAAGAGTTAACAGAATTACCTATGCCCCCTATACTCATAATGCTGAGAGAGAGACAGCAGGGTTACCTATACCACAGATACTACGGCAACAGAGAGCGAAAGAAGAGAGCAGCGCTACCTATACCACATATACTACTGCATGCTACTGTGTAACACTGCAAATACGCAACCCCCTCTAACACAATATGGCCATTCACACTACTGTACACCACTAAAGCAAAGAGATATAGAAGCACACACCTGATCCTTATTCCACATATACCACATGCTCGTGTATGCTACCACATACCACAGAGAGAAACTTATATATTTATCAGTGCATGTGACTGTGCTACACTGTACATATAACACTCATCAATTGTAATATACTACAGCACACTACTGTACACCACTGTAGCACAAAGGCAGACAGACACACACAAGTGACTTTGATGCAAGCGTATATAGCACTATCCATATACCACACCACACTAACACACGATGACACTACACACTACTGTACTCCACTGCAGTCCAGGGAGACATCAGTCATATATGCCACTGCACATTGTCAGTACACCATTGTTCAGGCTACTGGATATCACTGCAAGCGAGACTGTGGAGAACTATTTACTCCTATACCGTACTACATGCCATCCTATACCATGTCTAATGCAAAGCTTTATTTAGCTGTACATCACGTTTCATACACAACTGCAGGTGTTTGCATACCACTGCAAGCTACTGTGTACCAACAGCTAACCATACAAACTACAGCACCGCTCATAGGTCACTTATACCTTTGTATACCACTGCTAACTATGTCGGCACATACAGCTTTCTTAAATGTCATACATGCTGATGTGCATCACAGCTAACTGCATGTTTCCTGTGAGACACAGACCTCTTTAGGTGAATAACCCATACGCATGACACTGTGCTGAACACGATACTGCAAATCAGTTCCACATTTAAGGGTGTGGATGTTTTACTACGTAATAAACATTGCGTTCTGCAGCTCTGCTTGAGGAGGAACGCTTGATGAATTTTTCCGCTTTACTTGCGGAATTTAAGCTAATCTATCATGAACCTTATTTTAAATTCAATACAGCAAGAGAAAAACATGCTTTACATTAAATAGACCCTTAAATAAATTGAAATATATGAGTTAAATGGGCGTGCTGCTGTTTCAAGTCTGGCCCAAAGGAGCATTACGTTTCACAAGAAAACGTATTGCAGCAGAGCGCATCAAAACCTGCTGTAAGTGGATGCAGCATTAAAACTCAATTTTTGAGTCATCCAAGGAAACGGCATGCGAAGAGAGTCTGAGAGGCAGAAAAGCAGAAACCCTGCGAGCACACCATGGGATGACAGAGTCTGTTCCCGGGACCACTCCATCACGCTCCAGACATGTGCGTGTGGGGCGCTGCACCATGCAGCTAGTATGAGTTGAAGCATAACTGGGCTGGACATTAGCTGCAGTGGAGGATCATGGGACTGGGTTCCCATGGCAACACTGAGACAAGGGACAGCAAGAGACCTCATGATACAATATTGTTACTATTCTGTGAGTTCTGTAATTTTGCAATTCGATGCTGTAACGTAGTGCTGTTGGACACCGCTGGAAAAAAAGGTTTTATTTTCATTTGACTGACGAAACATTCTCTCAAAATCTTTTAAGTTGTGTCACTTGTGTTAAAAAGTGAAGAACCAAACAGTCACATACACATGCAACCAAAAACATAACTCAGCACTCAGCTGTACTGATCTTTTACCTATGTTCCTAGCCAAAGTCACCAACACACGTACAGGACAGACACAAATGTGTGAGTGCGAGGACCACGATGTCCAGCAGATGGTGACAGAGAGATTTAATGGCACAGGTCAAACCGACAGTGCCTGAAACCTAAACTGGGTGGAGCCACTGACCATCACCAGTGACTCACTGGGCTGAACCAATCAGTGGTGTTCTGTGGACACCAAAAAAGTGACTGACAGTCCACATTTTAAGAAAGGTATAGGGCTGTCACAATCACCACATAATCGCCACGCAAAAACCCAAAATGATAACATTTCCATCACAGTCTCTTGCAGCGACATTTTTTTGAAACATTTCAATTGTTTACGGTTTAATTTCACATAAATGTTGGCTATTGTAAGTACTGGAGTATTTTTAATTGCAGAATGAGACGGGATTGTAAAGGACTACAGACCCCTCCCCTTTACTGTGGTAATTTGTGGTGACTGATGTTTCATAACTGTGACAGCCCTACTTGGGTGGACACATGGGGTGGGGGACAAGAAGGTCAGACATTTGATAGGATGGAGTTAGGGGAAGAAAACACAGGGCTAGACCCAATCAACCATTTGATTCATTCAACATTTGCTCTCAATTTTGGCCAACAATTAAATGCAAGTGTTTGCTTTCATCTTAACCGACACAGTTTACTGAGTTCAGCAACAATGAAAACTAATTCTGTTCTTGTGGAAAAAGCACGTAGCACTGTTATTCAAGTGTAATTGACAATTAAGGACGAATGTTGATTAAATCCCAGCCATAGTCAATCTAAGGGTGTATGCAATTCAATCAGCCTTCAGTTTATTTCGGAACATGCGATTCAATTTCACAAAACACTCTAAGGATATGTTTGCTTGTCTCTGATAAAATACAACACAGTCAATGGAAAATTAAGCACGCAACTTAAAACCTGCTTTGATTTAAATTGCATACGCCCCTTTCAGAGACTAAGTGTATTTGATTGCATCTAACTCACAGACAATAATTCAACTGAATACCTCCATTAGGGAACGAGTCTCAGAGAGGAGTGAGGAGGAGCTGCAAGGCTGCAGGGTGCGCCAGGCATAGAGAGAGGCAGGGTCAGAGGTTAAAGGTTAAAGGTCAGAGGTTAAAACACAGGCACAATTCCAGCCTCGGGTACAATCAGTAATACCCCTGTTAAGTCAGTTAGTAAAAACAACCAACCCCCCCCCCCCACACTCCTCCCCCAATCCCCCTTTTCATTTGTGGGCTTGAATCAAATAGGGAGGGGGTCAAAGTTCAAGAGCATGCTCAGTACCGATTACAGTCCGCATCCGTGGTGCTTGGCTGGAGTCCAGCTCGCTCGCTCTCGTCTGCACAATTAAGTTAAGGAGAAGCAGCGGTTTCTCCCTGCGCTTTAACTTTGTTTGCGCGGGAGCGAGGGTGGGGGGCGGGGGGTGTCTATAGACATCTGTTCCTGCATAGGGCTGTGCGCTGGATGTAAGTGCGCTTTGGCTCTGCAGCATGGTAATTAGATGATGTATGCGGCTGATATAGATCCATACTCAGGGACCCCTGCAGTAAAGAGAGGCTGGGCTCTGGGCATGGAGATCCGCACTGAGAGGGGGAACGATGTTAGGGAACAACACACGTGTGTGTGTGTGTGTATGTGAGTGTGTGCGCATGTGCGTGCGTGTGTATGTGAGTGTGTGTGCATGTGTGTGTGTGTGTGTGTGTGTGTGTGAGTGTGTGTGTGTGCACGCGTGTGTGTGTGCGCGCGTGTGTGTATGTGAGTGTGTGTGCATGTGCGTGTGTGTGTATGTGAGTGTGTGTGCACGCGTGCGTGTGTATGAGTGTGTGTGCATGTGCGTGTGTGTATGTGAGTGTCTGTGTGTGCATGCGTGCGTGTGTATGTGTGTGTGCATGTGTGTGTGTATGTGAGTGTCTGGTGTGCACGCGTGTGTGTATGTGAGTGTGTGTGCATGTGCATGTGTGTATGTGAGTGTGTGTGCACGCGTGCGTGTGTATGAGTGTGTGTGCATGTGCGTGTGTGTATGTGAGTGTCTGTGTTTGCATGCGTGCATGTGTATGTGTGTCTGTTTGCACACCTGTGCTTCTGCCAGCTTATGCCACGGCTTGGTTAAACACTCAGCTCTGATTGGTCAAGAGAGAGTTCATTACTTTTTACTGAACTGCATGGAGAGACATAATGCAGGAGTATGGAGTAGTTATTTTTGCCCTCTCTAAGTAGCGGATGCCGCCGGAGAGCAGTGAGGCCAAGGAGGATCTTAAGCATGTGTCTTTCCAGGCGTGGCTAACCCAACTGGTCCTGAGCTAACCCCTTTGTGCCAGTGTGGTCCTCTGGCCACAGTCAGGAATGGGACTCCACAACAAGTAAACAACACAACATTTGTTTGTGGATGTTCTTGACCTTTTTGTGGCATTATGTTTGCTGTGCAGCTGTATAGAAATAAACAGCTTCAGGGGTAGCTAACCTCTCGGCTTTGCCCCAAGACTATCACACAACCACGTTGTTGTTTGTTTTTTGTACAAATGGACAGCCTGTCCTAGTTTATCACTTATGCATTGGTTGATTTATCCGTTGATTAGTTATCTCTTCAGTCTTCTTCATTTACAATGCTCTACTGAGCAGCCCCTAACTTGTATCACCCATGAGTGAACCAGGAACCTGCCCCAGTGCATCATGGGCGGAAATTGTACCAGAAGTGAAGGGCGGTTACCTGCTCTCCTCCCCCAGCTCCTGGTCGGCCTCCACAGCAGAGGACTCCACATCTGCGTCTGCCTCCACACTGCTCTCACTGCCATGGCCAGAGAGAGCTACAGCGCCCCCTGCTGCCAGAGAGGGCCCTCTGTGCAAACACACACATACATAGTTAAAAATGAACTCATGTTCATGCACACAGCAACTAGAAACACAAAATTAAAAAGACTGATAAAACACAGCATTTTACACACACACACACACACATTCAGGGTAAAACACATTCTCACTTACACACACCAGTAAATAAAAATGCACATTATGTACACATTGGCACATAAAAACACCCTATACACACACTTTACACACTCAGATAAAGTGCAAACATGCTGCATGCGTGCGCACGCACGCACGCACGCACGCACGCACACACACACACACACACACACACACACAGCTGTACCTCATCCTCTCCTCCAGCAGGCGGATATGGAGCTCCTTCTCCTCCAGCTCCTTCCTGAGGGAGGCCATCTCCCTCTGCTTCTCAGTGAGCTCCTTCTGCAGCCTGTAGTTACACTCCTCCAGAGTCTCACAGAACGCCTGGGGAGGGAGGGAGGGAGGGAGGGAGAGGGATGAAGTGAAAGGAGCAGAGGTGGAGAGAGTGACAGAAGGGTGAGAAAAGGAGAGAGGGGTGAGAGCAGAGAGTAAGAGAGGGGGATTGAAGATGACAAAGGAATAAACAGAATGAGCAGAAAAGAGAGAGAGAGGGAGCAACAGAGGGGGAAAAAAAAAGAAAGAGGGAGAAGTGAAAGAGGTCAGAGGGAACGAAGGAGATATCTGGCATGCTAGCTCTCAGTCTCTGTTCCAGAACTACACTGCCTGACCGTTCCAAATGTCTCAAAGGATTATTGGTGAGAATAAGGCGAGCTGGCAAACACACAGTTACCCTGCAGTAAACAACGAGAACGACATGAACAATGAGTGTTCAGGGCTGCATAAACTAATTGCACTGCAACGCTGTGAGTGGGCACAGGAAACAATTGTGTCCTGTTTTAAGCAGCCCTGATTGGCTGGTTTTAGAAATGTTGCATTGATTGGGCAGCTCTGCTGCTCTGATTGGTTGGTTGCAGATATGGTACTCTGGTGGGGTAGCCCTGATTGGCTGGTTTTTGAAACTGTGCCTGTTTGGGCAGCTCTGATTGGCTGGTTTTAGACAGGCCTTACCCGACTCTCCTCCAGGCTGTCGAAAGGACCGGGTGGGTCGTCTAGACACAGGAACTCTCTCACCGCCACACTAAGGAAGCAAAAAAATTAATAAATACATAAAATGGTAAAACAAAGAATTGGGGAACTTTCCAGAACATAACAGCACTGTTTCCTTAATCTATTCATCTTTATTACACAGAATTGTTTAAAGTAAATTAAACCGTGGGAATGTCAGGTTCCATACAAGGCCCAATAATGCAAAAACAAAAACAGTGAGCAGTGACCGCTGAGAAGGGAAGGTGAGACACTGTGAAACTGTGCGTGAGTTATCTCTTTATCTGTAGTGTATAACAGAGATATGCTCTGCCTCTCTCTCGCTCTCTCTGAAAGCTGATAAGCTTTAATAACACCAAGCTGCTTCTGCAAAGCACACAAGGCGCTGACTCATAGCAAATTGCTTCAGTTGCATCCGTTATCAGACAGCACTTTGCCTGTGTGTGAGTGTATTTGTGTCTGTATTTCTTACAATGAGCATGTGTGTGTGTGAGTGTGAGTGTGTGTGTGATGGTGTATGTGTTTGGTAGATCAGGAAGGTTTGTGTGTGAGTATGGGCGTGTGTGTGTGTGTGTGTGCGTGCACTCATGTTTGCACTTGTGTTTTTATACATATGGGTTCATTTGCCAAAATTAACTGCATCAGGCCGTTTCCAGGTTGATCTTTTGGACCAATCAGAGCACAGGGATTGTAGCAGCTGGTCTGTGTGCTCTGGGCATGCCCCTGACTCTCCTCAGGGCTTCTTGGAAAGCAGGGAGAACCATGGCAACGGTGCCCCACTTTTCCAAGGGGTTCAGACCCATAACAGAGACCGACTGTCCACTGTGTGTATGTGTGTGTATGTGTGTGTGTGTGTGCGCGTGTATGCGCAATGCATGCTGACAGGCCCTAAGGGACGATGTAGAATTTGGTGGTGGTCAGACTCAACCACACTGGAACAGACAGCTGCAATTCCTCCAGACCCCCAACACACGAATACGCATGCATGCATGCACGCACGCACGCACGCACGCACGCATGCACGCACACTCATACTGTTACCCCTCTGGCACAGCGCTACTCATGAAAAAGCACTTTACTATATTAACAGTTGGACACAGGGGCAGACACACACGCACACACCCTGACTGTCAATATTTATACTCACATGTCCTCGTTGCCACTGTCTACACACAACCTCAATGTAAATATCCATGTGCACTCTAGCACGTACGCACCAGTTGGCGATGTCTTTGTGCGCGACCAGGTTCTGCAGGAAGACCTGCAGGCCGAGCTGTCGGTCCTCCAGGAAGTCGCTGTTGTAGTTGTCCTTAAACCAGCGTTTGGGTGGAAGGGACAGCCGGAAGCCAGGGAACATCTCCTTCAGCTGAAAAACACACAAACACACACGCACGCACGCACGCACGCACACACACACACACACACACAAACATGCACGGTCCTTGAGAATCTTGAGCACACATGAAGCACAGTATAGAGGAGCTTTGCAAACACAAAGTAGGCATCACACAACACACACACACAGACACACACACACACACTAGAGGAAAAACGGAATACCACTTCAGACACCAAACATCAAACCAACCACTGATATTTTACAACTCATTTATTGGGTGAAAAACAAAACAACACAGGCACAAACACATTCAATAAAGTCAAATGTGTAAATCTGCATGCACACACAAACACAAAAACGCACACAGACTTTTGACAGTAATTTTGGAGTCATTGTGGCCAACGCCCACCTGCACAGAGCTGAATTCTGAACCTTGGAACAGTACTGTGTGTGCACGCCAGGGACAGATATACACAAACCAATGCCACGCCCCCATCCACCTGCCAAGCTTAAATCTGGCCAATCAGAGACAACCAGAGGAAACCAACAAAACAATGGCTGTCTCCTCTAAGGGCTACTGATCTTAGATTAACACCCTGGAGCTCAGAGCTCCTTAAACAAAAACAAACTGGTAACACAGAGATCCATGAACACAGTCTGGGTCGCACTGCATTTTACTCAGCCACCGTAGGCCTTCAAGTCTGCAAAAAAATAGAGATTTGATAGCAAACACCTAACAAAGAAAATTAAGTCTCATTAATATAGATTAACTTTTAACGTCATTTAATTTGTTTTATTGTCTGTTTCCTTTATCACTATCTGTACATTGTAATTTGTTTTCATTATCTGTATATTTCTACAAATGTTCAGGGTTTATTTTGATGATTTACTGATTGTTTGATAAAGAACAAAATAGAAACACAAAAACGAATACAGCATTTGACAGCTTTCCAATGCATGACATTAGTGTCATTTAGCTGGTGCTTTTATCCAAAGCAACTTACAGTTGTGTAGGCTAATCAAGGGCCAATCCCCCTGGGAGCAATGTGGGGTTGAGGGCCTTGCTCAAGGGCCCAACAGCAATGTTGTTCTTGCTGTGGCTGGACTGGGGCTTGAACCAACCTCAAGGGTCCCAGTCATGTATCTTAGCCACTAGGCTACAGGCTGCCCCATGACAGCAGCCGCTGTGTCTCGGTCTTAGCCTCTTGCCCACCTGCAGCAGCTTTTGATGGAACATCACATTCACACTGGAGCGTATACCTGCTACTGCAGACAGGTAGAAATACGATGTGAAAACACCCATGCTAGATTTGTGCTCTGCCACTCGCTATGCGTCAGAACATGTGCAAATCACCAGAAGTCTGTGCGTCTAAGAGAGCAGGTCTTTACTCCAATCTAAATATGAATGCTTTATGGCCTGCCATCCTGCAGAAGAAATGTCAACCGTCTATAAACTACGAAGCACGGTGCCGCATTCCAGTGGGAAGCTCTCCAGAAAACATTTCCTCGGTAAGAAATATTCTATTAAATCATAATTTTTGACCAGAATGCCAAAAAAAAAAAAAAAAAAATGTAATTGATATGGTCAACACAAACCCAGTGCTCAAATCATGGCCTGGCACAGATCGTTTACCTGTGGGCGTCGGAATGCACACACACAGAATAGGTTAACACCTCGGTTCTGGCAGGAGACACAATCCTCCCCGTATCCTGTTTCCTGTTTCCCCCGGGGCGGGCCGGTCCCCTTCTGTAAGCAGCCTCCACCGGTAGCTGTGTCAGTGAGCATTACCCTAAGCTCTTGTGCTTTGTTTTCTGCTCAAGCCGGGCATTGTTAGCTGGAGGGGGGGGTGGGTGGGGACAGTGCTCCTTTTGTGTTTCAGGGCTACAACAAAACTCAAAACTGCCTCCCGTAAAAAAACAAACGGCCAAAAGTACAAGCATGTGCCCTGCAGTCCCACAGTCATGTCCCTGTAAAGGTTACTAAACACTGTGTGTGAATTCACACGGCTTTCGAGGTGTTCGGCACACGTCTGAAAGGCTCTGAAAAGAACTGCAGAGATCAAAATTTTCATTTTCACCTGTTCAGGTAACCACAGATGAAAATGTCTAGCTCCTGGCATCGCTTACATTCTTGCAGCTAAAAATAATGTGGATTATTGCATTTTGCACCAGTCAAGTCGGCCTCATCAATACATAAAAATAAAAGGACATGACCCTCTATATTCCCTTCCTGAGGGCCTTTAGACAAATCAGATAAATGAGTCAGACAAATCAGATGAGTTAGCTGCGAGTTAGACCGTAGCCAGTCCACCATAGCTCCCCTGATAACACTCTGTTCCCCCTCTGACAAACACGGCAACCGCAGCACCAGACCCTCCAACCGCGCCTACCCTGAGAGAGTTACTAATAACTGCTTATAATCTAATTAATAACCGATTTCATTTTACAGATGATTGATTTATGTTACCTTAAGAAATGCTTTCCTGTATGCTTTGTCGATATTTATGTTTAGGTTGTACTTCCTGCCACTAAATTGATGGGAATTTTACATTTTCAAGAGAGGGAGAGAGCGGGAGAGAGGGAGAAGGAGAAAGAGTGAGAGACGAGCAGAGGTGGAAACAAAGAGAGAGTGAGTGAGGGACAAGAGAGAGACAGAGGGAGAGAAATGGCCTGGCAGTGCTTTGGCACTGCCCCAAAGGTAAATGCCACCATCCCTCGTAATGCAAATACCAGTGTGCCGAAATGCAAAAGCCCCGGTGCCCAGGGACAGACACAGAGCACGCTCCCCCCAGGCGGGCGCACTGGAGGGAGGCAGGAGGAGTGGATCCGTCACGCTCAGGCGTCCCGGGCCGAACCCTGACAGGATTTTAGTGCTGCGCTGACATGGTTTAAAAGGGTGTTTAGCATTAGTTATAGCATTAGCATAGTTTGTTATGGGATTCCACTTCTGTTGCTGGATTTCAGCTCTTGGCCATTACGTGTTGCTGGTTCCCTGCATACATGGTTGTTTTTAGCGTTGGCATAGTCTGTTAGCGGATTCCAGCTCTGTTCCTCAATTTCCGCATGGGGCTGTAATGAATTGCTGCACAATGAAATCCCTGCACACATGATTGTTTAGCATTAGCATAGTTAGCTGTAGAGATTTCTGCTTTAATGCATGATGTTAGCATTGGGCTGTAACGGATTGCCGGTCCTTGCTAACATGATTGTTTAGCATTAGCATAGTTAGCTGTAGAGATTTCTGCTTTCATGCATGATGTTAGCATTGGGCTGTAATGGGTTGCTGGTCCTTGCTAACATGATTGTTTAGCATTAGCATAGTTAGCTGTAGAGATTTCTGCTTTCATGCATGATGTTAGCATTGGGCTGTAACGGATTGCCGGTCCTTGCATACATGATTGTTTAGCATTAGCACAGTTAGCTGTAGAGATTTCTGCTTTAATGCATGATGTTAGCATTGGGCTGTAACGGATTGCCGGTCCTTGCATACATGATTGTTTAGCATTAGCATAGTTTGCTGCAGAGATTTCTGCTTCAATGCACAATGTTAGCATTGGGCTGTAACGGATTGCCGGTCCTTGCATACATGGTTGTTTTTAGCGTTGGCATAGTCTGTTAGCGGATTCCAGCTCTGTTCCTCAATTTCCGCATGGGGCTGTAATGAATTGCTGCACAATGAAATCCCTGCACACATGATTGTTTAGCATTAGCATAGTTAGCTGTAGAGATTTCTGCTTTAATGCATGATGTTAGCATTGGGCTGTAACGGATTGCCGGTCCTTGCTAACATGATTGTTTAGCATTAGCATAGTTAGCTGTAGAGATTTCTGCTTTCATGCATGATGTTAGCATTGGGCTGTAATGGGTTGCTGGTCCTTGCTAACATGATTGTTTAGCATTAGCATAGTTAGCTGTAGAGATTTCTGCTTTCATGCATGATGTTAGCATTGGGCTGTAACGGATTGCCGGTCCTTGCATACATGATTGTTTAGCATTAGCACAGTTAGCTGTAGAGATTTCTGCTTTAATGCATGATGTTAGCATTGGGCTGTAACGGATTGCCGGTCCTTGCATACATGATTGTTTAGCATTAGCATAGTTTGCTGCAGAGATTTCTGCTTCAATGCACAATGTTAGCATTGGGCTGTAACGGATTGCCGGTCCTTGCATACATGGTTGTTTAGCATTTGCACAGTTAGCTGTAGAGATTTCTGCTTTAATGCATGATGTTAGCATTGGGCTGTAATGGGTTGCTGGTCCCTGCATACACGGTTGTTTAGCATTTGCACAGTTTCCTGCTCTGCTGCACTAAGCTTTTTGCACCTGCTGCTCTTTTCCGCTGCGGCGTTTGGTGCAGCCCTTTCATGCGTGCGATTGACTCCCTGGTGGCACGAATACACACCAGCTCAGTGCAGAGACACACATGCACACACCACACAATACACATATGAAGAAAAACATATACATCATATATACATAAACATGCACAGTGAAATGCTTGCATGCATACATATATAGGACTTATAAGAACACATATAAACAGCTTGTTCAGGAATGTGTATTTGTGTGTGTGTGTGTGTGTGTGTGATTAATTTAGAGACACACACACACCAGTTCTAGGATGAGCCTGGTGGTTAGCTGAGGTTTGAAAATGTCAGAGTTTTATGTTTTATACTGATAGGGCACATGTCAGGACGTAATCAAGCACAGTGTCACTTAATCATTAACTGCGTGTAAATGATTGGCTCGTTTCTCAGCAGTTGGAATGCTCTGATGTGAAGTGCCTCTGACTGGACAAACTGCACCACTGCAAATGGAGTGTGACATTTAAAAAGACCACACTCGGCTTCCTCACATTTCTCCCTCTGCAGCTGAGAGACAGCTTACAATTACAGGTGACGCTCCCACATAGTGGGAGTTAGGGGGTCAGCCCCGCCGCGATGTGGAAAAACCGTGCACAATGCCCCCCCCCACCCACCCCCACCCGCAAGGCGAGCAAAGCGAGCATGCAAGCGTAGTGAAGCAAAGCAAGCACCCCCAGCGGGGGGGTTCGCGGGGCCGCTGTGAGCATTTTAAACCAGACTGGAGTTCTGTGCTGTCTAGTGCTCAAATGGTTAGTCAGTTTCAAGGGACAATTACATTTTAAAAAGGAGTCATCCCACAACTTAATTGTTTGTTGCTGACCCGCAAAAAATCGAAGCCGCGATGTGGGAGGGTCGCCTGTACTGACATTTGCAATCAGAGTGTTTTACACAGTTCACCTTCCTACACCCTAACCATCCATTTATGCTGGGGGACATATGCCACTAAAACAAGTTCAACAGGTCTCTTCAATAGCATAACGCATTCAACAGGGCAGATTAACATAATTAACATAATGAGGTAAAGAGGGCACCTTAAGCAACCCAATCAGTTTAACAGAGCAGAATCAACAGCCCAATGAGCTACATGGGGCCAATGCAATGACACGGGGTGAAACTGCAGGACTTTCCAGCCACACTACCTGAGATACTAATTTGTACTCGGGATGTGTCTAGATGACAACACTTCTGCTTCCCGGCTTGCAGCATATTATTACCTGAACAAGAGGTCCTGAGAGCTGAAGGTGCGTGGATGTCTGTGGGTGTGTGTGGGTGTGGGTGTGCATGAACAGCTATGAGTCAAACTGCCAGCACAATGGTTACGCTGCGCAATATGGTAGATGATATCATAGTTTTGACAGGGGCACCACGTGGCTAGCACTGTGCTAATTGGCTGCTGTTTTACCAATGACCCCATTGGAATCAAAGGAAAGGGAATGTGAAGGGGCAAATATTTAAGCTGGCAAGGAATGGACCGTAAGGATCCACCCAGAGAGAGCGTGCTGTGAACAGGTGGCTGGAAGGGTCAGGGCTGACCTTGTCGTTGAGTCTGGAGAAGTCCGTGTACCTGCGGAACACCACCCAGCTGTCATCCTGTGTCTTCTTCACCAGGATCTTATACACCTGAGAGAGGCAGAGAGAGACAGGGAGGAGGGAGCAGAAACAGTCTGTCAGTCCAGAGGGTTGGGTTGGGTTGGGTCACACGCCTCATTTGACACGAAAACAGAAGTCACTGCTGTTACACCCGAAGCAAACACACTGGGGAAATGTTGATCAACACATGTCAGACACAAAGCACAACGCACCACAGCCTACACACACTCTGCCTGCCTTCACAGGTTTAAAACAGTTACAGGGCCAACTGCCAGCAGGTTTTAGTTCCTCTCAGAACACGCTGCCTCTCTGAGTGAACCAACAGTCTACTTTCATTTCAACACCTCCGAAATGTGGCGCCCCAGAAACCTGCTTGTACTTGTAAAGCATCTTAGAGTAGGAATGCTGATGGAGGATCATGTTCCCCATGTCCATGTCCTACCCTCACCCATTATGATACAAAGGGTGAAACTGATCCCAGATCAGTACTGCTTTATGGAGACGGGACCAGACCGACAGGTACACACTTCTGAAGCATTGCTCTTACAGAGCAGTACCTTACACCTGGATTCTGCAGCTCACATCTTCCTGCCTGGGAGACAGCAAAGGTATCCCTTCTCATTTCTCATTTCAGGGGTTCACCGTTAAGGAGAAGGAGAGTTGGACAGAGAGAAGGATCCAGATAACCTCTCCAAGGCCTTTTTCTGGGCAGGTTTGACATTTTACCTCGTGGGTGGGGGGTTGTAAGTTTCCCCGTGTCCATAATGGAACAATGCAGGCTGCCAAGCTCCTGCTAACAGCTGATAAACACCCAACACTCTCCACACAAAGCTCGCAAACAGCAGGCATGCAACAGTGGCCATGTGACACCATGCCAAGAATTAACACACAACTCTGATCAACAGGGAGTTCTGTTTGACTTTAAACTTCAGAGAATAAAACATAAAAACCTTACGGCAAAGGTTTACGTCCAGGCAATTAAAACCGGGTCTTGATGTCTGCAGTGAGCAGGTGTTGTTACGCCCCCCCACCCCCCAGACCATGCCACACCTGATTTCACAAAGACATTACCACCTTGCTCTTTGCTCCAGGTGGTAATTAGCTAATTAGTGAAATCAAGTGATGTGGTGTGCAGTTGGAGCCGATACCTTGGTTCTATAGCCCTATGGTTTCATAGCCCTGGATGAGGTTAGCACATTTCAGTAGCAGGATATTAATAAGTAGGCAACGCCATGATGTTGGGGTGGGGTGGCTTGGCAGCCAGAGGGCCGGCTGGTTGCCGCAGACGTTGAGCTCTTATTAGCGAGCTTGCACCATCACTTCAAGTGGAGTGGAGAGGCAACTGGCAGCTTTTGAGCCTGACATTTACTTAACCAAGACATTTTTCAGTAAATATTGATGAGGGGGGGGTGTGTGTGTGTGTGTGTGTGTGTGTGTATGTGAGACCAGACTAACTAGGCCTTGAAAAAAGCCTAGCCGGCAGGTGCATCAATAATGCAGAACTGTGCTGTCCAAGGCCCTGTCTGTGTTCCCAGTCTGTCCCAAGATGGCTTCCAGGAAACGGTCTGCTCCCCTGCTTCGACGGACTTTACCATCACATTACTGCATCCACACGCCTTAGCGATTCAAAGCCTCTGCCAATGGTGAGATATTATAGGTCAGCCACCTGCTGGTCTAGCTCGACACAGCCAATCAGAATGCTTGGTGTGGCCCTCTCAACAGAGGGGACACTTTACTATCCTAGTGTGCGTGGAATAAATATATTGCAAGCCCAGTGTCTCTCACATGCACATGTGCAGAATCTGGCTGTGCTCTGACACTTAAGTGCCAAAGGAAATATTAATATACTGCTGTACAGTAGGTGCAGATTTGATGAGGATACACACACAGTTTTGTGTGAGAAAGTAATTCCTGTGTGTCTAGCCGGTGATGCCTTCTGTAAGTAACTCTTGTAAGGGTTAATGCGCATGTGGTACCTCGAACCAAAAACAGGCCCATGGAAAGCTTAATCTCCCAGGAAACCCACAAATTACTATATTTCCTTAATTAGTTAATTAAATTAAAGTCCCTTGTTCCCAAATGTGAACAACTGAGGACTAGGCAGCGCACAAAACAGCCAGTGCTGCTCTTGCATATTGCTCAGTGGATTAAGACAGTCCTTGCCAGGACTACTAGAACAGGCTTTAAGAAGAAGCATGATTTATCCTCGGGTTGGTGCCAAGCCAAATCCCGGTGTCCCATTTATTCACCCGGCTACTTTACTGCCAGCTCGTCAGGCCTATGTGGATTACTCACAATCTGTCTTAGCCCCATTTTAATAACCCCGGGGCCCTCCCCGGCAAATGAATTTGGACAACATTTCGGATCTTCCTCGCAGATTGGGGTGGGGGTGGGGGTGGGGGGAGCGATTCAGCTCCAGGAGGGCCATTGTTTACGCAGGTTTTTTGTTTCCACCAGTTACCATGGCTGACTGTGCTAATGAACTATAGCACAGACCAATGCTGCAACACTTGCAAATTAGACCACAGTAAGAAGGTTTTCCACACAGTGACATAAAGAAAGACTTCAGTAGTCAGTGGCGACCTTCCCAATAAATGCAGCGAGAGTTTGAAATCAAGTAAATGATTGAGCCATTCAAATAATTAACAGCACAAGATATATAATCTATAAACAAATACAAATCCAGGAACCCATGTGACTCTTTTTGCTCAGCTTTGTCTCAGATGCACCTACCACACCATCCTTAACTGACTAAAACCTGGGGAGCTCCCATACACTTTAACCAGCAACACAACTCCGCAAACACCCCCAAAAAAAGCATTGCCAAACCTCTGTTGTTGCACGGAATCAAATAACTACGGTCCTTCCTGAACACCAGGACTAACTGATTGGTTAAAAGTGTTTTAGCATCGGGCTAATTCAAAAGAATGCACCTGCACTGAGGTAAGACCGCACACCCCCGAGTTAGGCAGCTGCCAGTGGCTGAAAAGCTTATCCACTGTGAAAGTCCACTGCTACCCAAGAACAAAACAGGTCTTTGGAAACACATCCTTCATTACGTGACCATTATGCTTCGCCCTCAGACGGTGCCAGATCTCGCCCCTCTTTGTCCTGTGCAATTTCCTAAGTGCTTCCAGCCATGATTGACTGCGCTGTATTGAGGACATCCTTCTTTATCTGTAACGTTTAGGCCTTGCTTTTCATTTTAATCACCAGCTGGATTCTTAACCACACAATAAACTCCGGCTTCACAGCTAGACATTGTGAGGAATGTGAGCCACCAAAGCCCACTTCATCATTTGATAATTACTTATGTTTTGTGTCTAAATAATCACACAATGTATTCATGTAATCTGCATTGATACTCGCTCATGACTCTCGTTATACGATACCGCATTAGTGACATCTTTTATCCCACCGCTTTGTTATTAGCATCTGCTGACCACGAGCAGCCAATCAGAGGGGCTCTGTGGGTGTGACCTCACAGTGAGCTCTGCTGCTGTTCCACTCTTACTTTACAGCATAGTGATTCACAGAAATCTGGGCCAACTGATACACATATGTGCTTTACTCTGGAAGAGGGGACCCCTGAAAGAGAGGCACAGCTGCCCTCATCTTCCAGAGGGGGTGTCCAGTCTTGCCCAAAAAAGGCCTCTGCGAGAACAGGCTTTCGCTGTGGCTTGACACCAAAACACTACATTCAATAAGTCAACGTCTTAATTGAAGCCCATATTAGCACAGGGCATTTTAGCACTGGGCTACAACAAAAGCACCAATACTTCCAAACCAGCAATTCTCAGATAAAACTGGGTAACCTGGCCCAAGAGTAAGGGGTGAGTGGGGATGGCACGTCCATTTCTGCATCTAACACACAACTTATAGCAAGACATTTTAACTACATTTCCTGTTAAACTCATAAATGACAGCGGAAAACCAGAAGTGTAAAGCCTTCAGAAATGACTTCCACCAGAGCTAATATCATATATTTGTTCCACTAAATAATGCTGATTTAATTATTTAATTCCCCAGCTGAACAGTTGTGCTAATAACAATCATCTGGTTTAGTGTTTTGGTGGAACAAACACATGGTTTGTGAAGCTGGCGTTTTCAAACTCCTCTTACAACTGCTCTTATGTCCCCACATGAAGTCTTTACTGTAATCTATCCTACATCTGATAACCTAACGGAGTCAGGGTAGCTGGTGCAGACAAAAACCCGCACACATTCTGGCTCTTCGGAACTGGGGTTACCCACCCCCACCAAAGAGATGAGCTCATCCAATCAGAGACTCTGACGTAGACACCTAAGAGGCCTGCTCTCACTAAGCAAAGGAGCTTAGCGTTTAAAAAAATAAAAATAAATATAAAAAGAATGTTTTTTTTTTTTTTTTTTTAAAACACATTAAATGTGCTACTGGTTGCCAAGAGGTCGGACCTGACAGCGACGTGACCTTCACCTGCCCTGAGGGATGAGCCAGCGACCTCGCCCAACAGGACAAAGCATCGTCTGTCAGCTCTGCTCCTGGGGCCATGACATCAGCATGAGAGCGGCATCTCTCACTTTCTGTTACTACGAAGGGGAAACTCGCAACCCAATTAAACAAGACATAATTACTGGATCCCTGCTAAAGAACACAACTCAGAACTCTTGTTTCCTTCATTCGTATACATGTTTAACAGATTCCATGCCCCAAGGAAGTTAGCGTTTACCACTGTGTTTGCTCCTCAGGCCCTTAACTACAGTGACTTACATAGCTTTACTGTCCTGTATTATGAGTGTACACTACTGGATATTTACCGACGCAGTACCCAGACCAGAGCCCCACCTGAGACGTGAAACAGCAGCCCTGCTTAACTGGTTACAAAGTCACTGCTCTTCATTTCTACCACCAGCAGAGTGCCTGTAGATAGCCCAACTTAACTGCTAGAAATGTACAGCCAACTTTCACAACACCCAAAGAGAGTTAACGGCAGGCAGCTAACCTTTCACACACCCAAACTATGCTAAGTGCAAACAGCTCAATTTAACTGGACCCACAGTGAGCTAACTGCAGGCCTCTCAATTCAACTGGGCCCAAACTGAACTATACACAGACTGCTCGATTTAACTAAGCCCAAAATGAGCCAACTTCAGGAGGTTCGACTCAACTGTACCCAAGAAAAACCTAAGAACAGGCAGCTGAGCTCAACTGGGCCCAAACGGAGGTAACTGCGGGCAGCTCAAATGAATTATTCATTAAGTTGTATTCATTGTGATAAATGTGCTTATGTAGCAGGGCTTCTCACACATCACAGCAAGATAAATAAATATAAATATAAATATAAATAAATAAATACGACAGTTTAAGACTCCCTGATGAACACACGCCAGCACAAGAGACCGGGAGACACAAATCAAACCAAGGCTATGCTGGACTGGACGGGGAGTGGAGGGGGTGTAAGTGAATTGGAGTAAGAGGTTCACTTAAGGTTCGCCTCATATGCTGGCCGAATATGTATCTGTCACTGTGATAAACCTGCATAAGCTTCAGGATGTAATGTGATATTTTTAACCAATCACATCCGCTCAATGACGGCGGGTCCAAGACGAAGGCAGTAATTCAGGCACAGAGACTATGCAGTGTCGAGAAAATGCAGGCGTCAAACGCATCTCACCTCTTCTGGTAAGCAGACGCATTAAGCTGGGCCTTCGTCCCGCAGATGTTACTTCAGTAACCGACAGGAAGTGACTCAGACTCCCAGGGGGGCCGGGGGGCTAAGCTTAACAGACACATCAAAGGCTTCTACTCTAATGAAAGAGGAAAGCTGGCTACTGAGACCCAACCATATAGCTATAGTGTCCTGACACCCATCAAAGGTCTGATTATCCGAGTTTGTGAGACTTAAAAGGTTCACTCCGGCCAAACTTTCTGCCTGGTTTTACACACGGAAATGCACATGAAACAGCAGCAGAGAGTGGTGACGTAGGAGTTCATGGAACTGATTAGAGAGGAAACAGTCCCTCATCTGTTGAGTGCCTTTATGAACAGGATGGCTATGTCACATGGGTATTGTAAGTGAGCATGTACATCATGGCATGCAGGAAATCGTTTTAGGGGGAAGTCATAAAATTGCCCCATGAGGAAAAGACACTAACTTTCACTGAAGTTGATTTTCTGACTCGGATCGATGTGCATCACTGTCAGACCAAATAAACGTGATAACACGGCTCAAAAAATGTCAGGGTGGGTAAACTGGGCCTTTTACTTACGGTGAACTTGGCGCGCTCCTCCATCACCTCGTACCCCAAAACGGTGGGGGTGAGCGGGCGGCCCTCCCAGCCACACCCGGAGGAGTCACCGCTACCGGCGCTGCTGCTGCCGCCGTCGCCGTGGGGACGGGGGATGCTGGAGTACTCCATGGAGCAGTTGTTCCCGTTCAGCCGGGCCCGGGCCACGGGGCTCTGGCACTGCAGGGGCGGGGTCTGGCATGCCCCCACCCCTTCATCCCCAGGGCCTCTAATGGATGAGCCCGAGCTGGACGCGCTGCCAAGTGACGCCGTCCGATGAGGGCGTGGCCTACTGCCCCCCGGCGACGGCCGTCCAATGGGAACGGCCACAGGTACAAAGGGCGTGGCCATTTCCCCTGCTGCTCCTCTTCCTCCTCCCTGCTTTGACACTGTAAGCCCTCCTTGTGGCACCACCAGTCAGCATAAGGGGGCGCCCTTGAGACCTGAATGATTGTGTCTCAGCTGCTGTTGGCCTCACTCCTCTCCTCCACACCACCTGCACACGGAAAGACAACAGACATCAATCAACGCTTTATGGCTGCACAAGTCCACTCTTATCAGTCATTCTGGGACAGGCCTCTCCACTGCACTATGCAAATAAACAGAGAAAAATCACTGTAAGCATATCTTTAAAGGATGACAAATATAGATAGTGCCTATATTCAAATATTAGCAAACACAAAAAAGGAAGTGAAAAAATAAAATCACATAACAATGTTATCTGCTAGAACAACAATAGAAGCAAAATAAGATCACACCAAGGCAGTAAACAGTAACCACCAGATAAGGAAATATAAGCTTATCTTGAGTAACTTGAGCAAAACAAAGAGTGTGGGGAAACAATACTGGAAGAAAAACAGGAGCGCTTCAAAAACGCCTGTGAAGGTGCGTTAACATACAAAGAGGTGCTCTGTGTGTGAAGGCACCTTAAGGCTACACCATGCGCTTAGATTTCAGGGCTTTGATGTGCCACCCCATAACGTTCTTGTTGAAAGGGGGGGCGGGGGTTACTATCGCAGAAGGCACAGAAGTATTGACAGCGAGTTTAGAAGCTTTACCAAAAGCTCTTCCGATAAGCTTAGATAAAAGAGCGCTTCAGCACAAACGGGCGCTCAAGATATGGAAGACTGACCTGAATAATTCGCCACAGCAAGTCTGACAGCTTCGAACCAAATGCATAGTTAATAGGGCGTAAGGTCATCCATTATGAATACGTATGGCAATGGAAATGCATGCATTCGTGTTCTGAGGGGTACTCAGATGTGTCTTGTTACACGTCGAGGGCGACTTTAAGCCTTTGTCCTTTTGGAAACAAAAGAAAACAGCACGGCTCTTTCATATTACAGGGTTTACACTTCATGCAGAAAACGGGAACCACACACTCCAGCTCTGGAGAAAAGGGGAAAGATCGGTTTCTGTATAGCTGACTGGTGCTTTTTAATCAGCTGACAAACTACAGCACATTTAAAGTGAGATGTGATTGCGCACAAATTAATTACTTTACTCTATCGATAGCGCTTGATTTGATATACCGTGCATGAGCGCTGCATTTTTTTTTTTTTTTAGAAGTCAGACAGCTGTACTTTAATTCCTTCCCTGCGATATCGATCCGTCCAGGCATTCGTCCTCACAGAGTCTTGCTCCAGTCAGTTCAATTACAGTCCAAGCCGTGATGGGCCTATATTTATAATTGGGTCACAACTACGCTTAAAATATAGCTTGATTGCTACCTGTTGAAAAGATTCAGTCCGTTCGACCTCATTCCTTGTCGAGGACAAAGGTTGATCTGTTTCTTTTAGCCGGATACTTACTGGTGAATGCCTGGTAGCGCATACACAAACTCATTTTCCAATGGTTATCGAACGGCAACTAACGTCACGTATTCTCCCATTGGAAATACACTGTTGTGTATTTTAACTCGTACACTAAGAGACTGGGTGAGAAGTCGCCCCCGCTGTGTGCGGCTACATTACAGGATGCAGCGGGCCCGTTCAAACAGGCAGCGCAATTACTGACCTGTCTCCCGAGGCCCCTACAGCTGTACTTTGGGTCTGGTATCCACACGCTTTTCAAAAGAACAGAAATACAGGTTTGACAACTTCCCGATACCCTTTGGCCAAGCTGCTGCGCAGCACATCCACAGGGCGAGCTGGGTCTCCGTTTCTTGTAATGTCAGTTAGCTTAATTGACAGGAAGGGGGTCAGGCGGGTCCCACTGGGACAGGAGCCCGGCTAAATAGAAACATCACAGGCCTCTGCCCTAATGGGGAGGAAACAGGCACGCTGCTCGCAACCAAACAGAAGTTATGAAACAGAACCGTCAAATGATGACATTTCTGTGCTCTTCCTGACTTTGGCTGTAGGGAAATACCTGGCTCTGGCTATTGTGCCACATTTAAATCGGCTTCATAGTTTAATTTAAATTAAACTCCACAAATACAGATTAGTGCAACACATGCCACACAACCAATTGTGGTTTTGACACACACAGTGTGACTGCTTGCTCTTCGAGATAGGTAGCTGTCACGCCATATGGCATACACAATCTGCGTTCAATATAACGTTAGCTTGCTTTTTAAAATATACAAATGCTTAGCAAAGAGGAGCTAGCCAGTCAACTAACACAGAGAAAAGTAATCATAAACAGCGTTAACGTTACCTTGCTATGTATTTAGAAATCCTGATTCGCTTCTCTAAGGGACACTACTCAGCTAACTAGCTAACATTACAATGTCACGTTTTACACAACCCTTATTCTGAGACATAGACTCTCTTTGCTGGCTACGACATGCATACTTGGCTCGCTAATTTATCCTTTCTTTCATTTACCTGGCGAGCTACTGTGACGCCTTCACTTAAATTAGCGAGATAGCCTGGTATCTGTAGGTCAGCCAGCAAGCTGTCCTGTCTGTGCGTACGGTTAGCACGCTAAGTAGCCTCCTGCACAATCTATTTCCTGACTCAGTGCTAACATCACTGTGTGCTTACTTACAAGACGGTTCAGCCAGCTATCCATCGCAAGTTAGCAAACCGGCTGACACCTTTTTGCTTATCCACTGAGTTGCTTTATCCATATGAGCTGTCCGTGTGTCACCCACCTGATATTTGTCCTGTGACTCGCAGAATTCCTCTCTCTCATCACCAGCAGTCGGTCAAACGCTTTCTCCAAGTGCACTTTATTCCTCCAGCCAGCTGAATTTCAATTTGCGCCGCCTCATCCTGCTGCGAGCTCTGCCATCTCACCCACTAATGAGAACGCTCCCTTACGTCTGCGCGGCGTTGGCGTAAACACGTCACTGAAACGGAGTCAGAGCAGCCAATCAGTTCAGGCAAACGCTATTGATCTCTCGTGGGAGCCAAAACTCTTGTACATTTAAAAGCAAGCATGTGGGACACGGTGTACGGCATGCAGTGTACAGTACTTGTTTATCCAGTAGTGGGTCATATAGTTAGAATATTACATGGATACGCCATTTTTCTTTTTAATTAGTGGTCACTAGATTGAACAACATCGATTTTTTTAAAAGGCAAGAGTACAAATCATATTTTCTCAAAATAAATAAAATGTTAAATCTTATAAAACTATGATTAATATTATGGGAAAGATAAAAAAAAAATCTTTATGTTGTTATGGATTAGAAACGGTGCAATAGTGGTTGGCCTCTGGTGGTTTAAAAGCAAAACTCCTGTTACCTGCACTTCACAGTGACAGCTATTGCTGACCTCAAGACTTTTTTTTTTCTGCTTCGCAAGAGATGACCTCACGATAGCAACACCTTAAATTAGAATGATCCCTACTGATACTTTCAAACACAATTTACAGTTCCACTAAAACACCTGAAGTAGAATCTGCATTGGAAATGTGTGGTCCATTGGAAGATATTTACCAGTTCAAAAGATGGCCATGATTGTGTTTGATGGTGGACATGTGATAGAAACAGTGTGAGAAGATATGTTTTGTTTGATTTAGAGTTGATAATTGAGCTGTCAGAGGCAGCACAGAAGTCTTTAGTCAAACGACCTCCTACTTTCAGAGGCAAGGAAGGGCATAGAAGAAGTTCCTGATCAGGGTCCATTTTGATTCTTTATGTGAGATATCATGTGATGCTCTTAGTTATATTTTACTGTATATCAATGGTAACAATCATCAGCAGTTTTTTTTTTTTTTGAACAAGTGACATTTTGCTTATTATAATGATATTATTATCATAACACACTCAAATGGATTTATGTGTGGAGGTTCCAAAATGTGACCATGCTAAGGTATGGCAACATAACAAAAGGGCACCTTTGCCTTATGAGACAGACGACGATGGCGTCATGCCTGCGCCTACAACGAAAAAGGAGACTCACGTCAGCCTCTTGATGAGTCCGGCATGATGTCATTAAGTCAAGTGTCTTCCCGTCTAACCATGTGATGTCACTGTCTATGACACTCCCTCACTTATGCATGCAAATAGAGTTTCATGGAGATAAATTATATCTCTCTTTCTCTCTCTCTCTCTCTCTCTCTCTCACACACACGCACACACACACTCAGGCACAGACAGAAGCGCACACATACACACACTTCTGCTGTGCACCTGTTTGTAAAAAGGAAGATTGAATGCTGCTCAGTATTGATTGACATGCTCAGCTGAGCCTAATTTGCAATCACTAAGGATTAATTGTGGCACTGAGTCCATTGTGGCTAATAGGATGAGGATCACCAGGGCGCTGGGATTGATTCCTCTTCATTAAGATGTATCCTCTCTGGAAATCTATATTTCCACTTGTGGACTCTGCAGAAACTTCATCTCACAAACCATGCGCCTGTTACCTGAGCCACTTACCTTCTGTCAGGGGCTAGCAAGTCCGTGCGCTATTTCTCACATGAAGCCAAACTTGTTTTTAGTGGCATGTTGGCCATTTTCTTCAAGCACTCACATAGTACCTTTTGGAACACTGAAGAGGTCATTGCTAGGGGTTCTTAAACTTCTGATTTCTACACATCTCTCAGCTTCCTCATCCCGAGTCAGTGGGAGAGGGTAGTTGCAGGTGTCTCAACAGTTTGGCTGTGCTCAGGTAGGATAAACGGGATGAAATTTTTTTATTTACTTATTTTTTAATGCGTGAGTGGTCTATAAGTAATGGCCCCAAGCTGCCACTGGAACAAACGCCCTGGAAGTTGAGCTGAGCTATACCAGAATTCAAAGAGAAAGATGAGTCTGGTTGTACTAATGATGTCATAATTATTAGCCAGGCAAGTGGGTCTGTACTGCACTAAGCACTGCTACCTTCAGAGCTTTGCCAAAAGGAGTTACTTTACTCAACTCATTTTATGCTTTATTGTCCCCGAAAGGAAATTTTGGTTATGACATTCCGCACAATACATTAACCACAGTACATAATGTACCATACAAGAAGCAACCCTTTGGACAGGCCTACAGATTCTAAGATGAAAAAAAAACACAGAACAATATAAAGCAGATTAATAATAAATTATATTGCACAACCATGAGGTAGAGATATTGCTGTTTGGATGAGTGAGTGTTTTTTACTGTTGTGTTGGCTTGTAGATGTCTGAAAGCATTGCCTAGAAGGGAGAATTTCAAATTCATTTCTCTTAACATAAAAAAAGAAAAAAAAAACTGTAATAAAACAAACAGAAATTACCTCTGCAAATATAAATATTCCTCACACAGGCGACACAGCTGCGCTGGAGCTGCCGGTGGATTGTCACACATTGGTTTTACAGTACATTACTCTATTAATCAGGCTGTCAGATGGATTTACTGCTGGGTGGATATTGCCAGTGATGTTTCCCATGGTATGGAACCGAGCCCTAACTGTGCGGGTACCGTTCACAGAGTTACGAAAAAAAATTCACCAGAAGTCATAACTGGCTCTCTCTGGGATGTCGCTAGATTGCATGAGGACATCACAATACGTAACCGCATCTAATTTGCATATGTCACTTAGCTGAATGGAATCCCAAGATTCTAGAACATCTGCTTCTGTGTAATTACAGCGGCTGCCTCTACACAGGTCAATCATTACTTTTATAAGCGTGGGCAACGCCACAGCACTAAGAAAGGCGGATATGACATTATTTAAAAATTTGTGAAAGGTGATTTCTGCTGTTGTTCGAGAATGGAGGTTGCCTAACTTGTGAGAAATTGCCAAATTTGTTGCTAGTTTCTAGATAAGATTTTTAGTCGCTAAATTGGCAACACTGACTGTAGGAGGTGTGGCTATTAAATAACGAGACTGGGCTTATCCAAGTCAAACCACATTGCGCATGCATGAACTGTATGGTAGACATTGACCCATAGGCAAGCATAAACAACCCCTGAAAGTTTCAGTCCATTTCAATTATGTTTTCAGTTCGCTGTTATGCATTGCTTGAAGTAGACATATGTTTTTTCTGACATGTAGTAAAAATAGTCAGTTCAGAAATTAAGCAATACATCAATTGGGACAGCCTGTAGTCTAATGGCTGAGGTACACGACTGTGACTCCTCAGATCGGAGGCTCAAGCCCCAGTTTAGTCACAGCAAGAACACCATTGCTGTTGGGTCCTTGAGCAAGGCCCTTAACCCCACATTGCTCCCTAGAGGGATTGGCCCTTGATTAGCCTACACAACTGTAAGTTGCTTTGGATAAAAGTGTCAGCTAAATGAATGTGATTTTTGGTGAAATTGAACAAAACGTCTACTGACACACCTTGTACTGTGTTCCAGAGGGCATAATGAAAATCCTGCTGGAAGCTGAAGACTGCACTCCCTGTATAGGTTTCCTTTTGACATTTTTTTTGGGGGTGGGTGGGCTGAAGAGACACTTTTTTCCTGTTTCTCTCTTGCCCTTATTGTCTTCTGTATTGCATTCATTAATTCCTGTAAGGTTCTTGCAATTACAAGTTCTAAGAGATGGATAAGGTTTTATGAAAACATTTTTTAAAAATGATCCATAATTTGTTTTAATGAATTTTTTAGTCATATCATACATTATTTATTTGAATTAATTTATTTAAATTCTTCATTTGTACCTCATACATTTACTGGATATAATTTATTTTTCTATCATCTCAAGTGTGTTTGGTTGCCCAGTTTTATCCTCCTTTCAAATTTATAATCATTTTTCTACAAAGTGCTTTGGGCTGCATTAATTCCAGTAACTGTCACATTTTGCTTGAGAAAAATTGATGCTGAGGTTTTGAAATAAACATGGGAACAATTACTCATGGTAAAAACAGTCTGTTTTGGCCGTTGACGTTGACTTTGGACCATTAAAGATTCATTAAGAGTAAACGGTATACAGCACACGTTCGTGGGCTAGAAACGTATTGCAAGTGGTAATCAGCGTGCATGACGCCATGGAGGAAAGAGCGGCAGGGACCGCGGAAAGTGTCGAGGTAAGGAAAAAAATGTCAGTAGGCAACTTGAGTTTGAACGGGGTGAAAGTTTGGGAGACAAGTGACGAGCAGCTGAGTTAATGAAATCCCCACGTGCGGAGGGAAAGTTTACGTTGCTGATAACGTTTCATTTGTCCCGACCAATCTTTCATATCGAACTAACCCATTCATGTTGTGTGTTACATGTAAGCAATGTTTTTTCACCATTTACATTAATCCTCACATGTAGTTATATGTGTAAACGGTCCATACGATGGTGCACTGTATTGGGCATTTTTAAAAGCATGTAAGAAAACCATTAAGATAATATTCTGGGGAGGGCGCACTATTTACCATGACTATACAGTTTACCAAGGTGAAGCTGGTTTCAGTTCTGACCTTCTCCCTGTTTTCACAAAACCTATTTGCGCTCAGATAATCTGAGAGCCATTGAAATGACAAAGGTTTTGCGAAAGAAGGCGCAGGTAAATGTTATCCTGTATGTGTGAGTCTTGGCGCATTCGGTAGCACATGATTTAAACTCAGTTCTCCACTAGATGGCGCCATTAAGCTTCATTAGTCATATGACAGAGGATACGAGTCATCGTGTTTTTTATTGCATCCACATTTCAGACAATACTGAGAAAATTACTGAGCTGTATCATTTTGCAGGACTTAAGCTCAAAACAACAGTATTACCTTAAATGATAGTAAGTGCTGCCTCACTTCAGTTTGTCCAGCAATTACTTTACGCAACATTTATGAGTTTACCTGAAAATGTATTTAAATTAATAAAAGCATTTTTTTGTAAAACCACACCACAATTTCTCAGATCTGTATCAAACATATGACATAAAATAATGAATAGAAGAGATTTGTAATACTGTACAATAATTAACTGACCTCTGTTCAAATGACTTTAAAAAGAAATTCAGACAGAAAAATGATGGGCATAAAACAGAAACACCTGACCTTGAAAAATACAGATGGGCGTGGCTTTGAAAAAAAAAGTTGGGCCTATTATCAATGACTGACACAATGAAATATTACAGGTATTTAATTTGTCTGAGATTTACAATACTGGCCCAAGTGGCAAGTCTTCACTGGACTAGTAAATCACATTGAAAGTTCATCGTAACATTCCTACTCCTGCATCGATTTTGTAATAGAACAGTTTTTAAGGTGCAAATCCTGGATTCTCACCTTGTTTTTTGTCTACCCTGAGTGCCCAGCCCAAATGTGAATGAAGGTCAGGTTTTATTTTTGAGACGACCGTTCCCTCCTGTTTTATATGCAGACATTGAGCAGATTTTGCAATGGGACGTGATTATGCAGTCTGTCTCAAACTGGCCTGAGCTTGGAAAAGGGAAATTGCAAACAATGGCCAGCATGCATTAGAAATGTATGTGCGTGTGTGTGTGTGTGTGTGTGTGTGTGTGTGAGTAGCTGATGTAACGGGCATGCAAAGTGCACAAATATTTGTATTATAAATAACACACAAAGTTAATGCACTTTTAGAAAGTTCCAAGTAATATTATTGTGATACAGTATGTGATATGTATGAATATATGAATATGTATACGGATGGTCCCCGACTTACGATGGGGTTATGTTCTGATAAACTCATCGTAAGTGGAAAATATTGTAAGTCGAAAATGCATTTAATACACCTAACCTACCAGACATCATAGCCTCACCTAGCCTGCCTTAATCGTGCTTAGAACACTTACATTAGCCTGCAGTTGGGCAAAACCATTAACACAAAGTGTTGAATATCTCACATAATTTATTGAATACTGTACTGAAAGTGACGCTATTGCATCACCGGACCATCATAACTTGGGGACCGTCTATATATATATATATATGGTGCCATAAACCATTGGTAAGGAGCTAAGCTCAGGTCCTGCAGAGCCACATTGTGGCTGGTTTTTGTCTTCACCTGAAATTCCACTGAAAGTTCAGACCAGCACAGCCAGGTGAGGTGAGTTCACAGAGCGGTATCAGCTGTTTTATTGGCCATTAAGTGCAGGGAAACAGCAAAAGGCCTCACAGCCCGCGGCTCCCTGGGCCTAAGACTGAGGGCCACTGCCTAAAATGCATGCCGAACCTCTCTGCCTCCTTGGGCCATAAACAGTGGGAAGTTAATGAATGGAAAAGATCAATACAGCATCCTACAAAGTGACTCGTCTCTCAGTGCCTCTGTCGGGGTACTGGAGTCATACCCATCTAACAGCCATTGTGCCATGGCTCGCCATTGGTACTGGACTACCACAAATGAAGAATGCACTCGTGAGATATCTGTCTGCCAGCAAGTATTTATCCGTAACCATCCGCAACCCCCTACTGGTAATGGTAGAAAATTGCATTGAAAACACAGGTGTCTGGGGAAAAGAAACGAAGAAGTCGTTGTCGATATTGGGTCCTTTCTTCAAGGCCAAACCATCTGTATCTGTCAAAAATGTTAGACGACACAACAGGAGCTAGGGCGGTTTAAGAGGACCGATTGCGAAAAGAATCCAGTACGCATGGGAGATCGATGCGTAATGTGATTTATGGTTTAGCGGGTATCTTCAGATGTGCCGTGCTTTAGGACGTGATAAACCACTCAGTGGCCATTCTAAATCACAAAAAAAAAACTGAGCCAGGCACTTTCAGAATCATAAAAAAATGCTTTAATTACAATCGTTATTGATTTATGGGAAGAGGCTCTCCTGTGTCAAGCACTGTCGGGGTCCGTTTCCATGGTGAACTCTCACGCGGTGCCGGCCTCTCTGGTTGTTTTTCTGAGACGGCCCTGACAGGACTCAATGACACACACAGTATGTCTGTCCCCTCAGCCACAACAAATACTGATACATTTCCACTCACGAATACCTGTGTGGAACTGATGCCACATAGTATTGAAATAAACACAAAAATAAAAATGGCAGAAAATACTCAAGCTAATGCAATCCATTTTAACCATGGACAAATGGACAATTAAAATAGTTTTTTGGGGAGGTAAGGGACCCTGTACTGAGCTCATCAAATATTGAGCTTGACAAAACAGCATGGCACTTCATCTGAGGTTAGCACACTGTTGCCAGACAGCATTGGGTATGACCAAATAGCCACCCAGCCTGGGCCCCCATGGCCATCTCTGAGCGCCAGTATGATTCGAATTTTTAACTTTGTTTTTGTGTTTTTCCATGTTTTCCACCCAAGATGAGGTACTGGTCCATCAGCCCCGCCCCACTGACAGCCTGTCTCCCACTGGCCCTGGAGGAGGAAGCCCTGCCTCCTCCGGTTTCCATGACGACATCCCCTCACTTCTTTTCACACTGCTGATGCGGTGTCAATCAAAAACTGCCTGTGCTGTCAGAAGAACACAAAGTCAGCATGGGGTCAGTTCACGAATATTGCAGGCGCCTGGGCTGGCCAGCAGGGGTCGCTAGTGAGCAATGGCACAGTGAGGATTCCAACCGGTTGAACACCTAATACCTTCAACAGGAAGGATGATTTGTAACCAGCATCCTGTCTTCCCCAGTGGGGCTGAACCACTTGTTGCCTCACTAATGTGGACTCAGAATGTTTTAGTCCCCTTAAGTTCAGCCTGCAGCCTTCAGTGGAATTTTCTCTGGCCCAACCCCCCCCCCCAACCGGATCCCTTTCTGAAATACCCCCCCCCCCCCCCCCAAAATAAACCCCACGCTGCTTCAGATAATAACCACGATGGCTTTGATAGGGTTCTCCTCTCTGCACCCAGCTGATGCACCTCCCCCCTCTACTCTATTTTCTCTTATCAGCAAATGAAACTAACTGAATTTCAAAATGACAAAATCCAACCCATCCCCCCCCCAACTTAAAACCAAGGCACTGCAAAGCTTGCAGAACAATGACATTGAATCACAGTGGTATTATATTGTCAGAAAGGCCCAAACCTAGATAAGCCCCATACAAAAGTCTCCACTGCCCTTTCTGTCTGATCCTTCGTATCTCAAGACAGATATCTTACACAAACACACAATCACACAACCTTTCTTCTCCTAAGTTTCAAAACCAAATGTTACAGCACTCTGTGAGCTGTGAGCTGTGGAGCCAGAGCGAGAACACAAAAAAAAACAAGTGAAATGAAAATGATCAATTAGTGAGATTTGAAGGTGATTTTATTGTGTTTTCAAAAGAACTGACCACCAGCTGATGCTTTGTGAGAGTCATTTGTCATTAAAAAAAAATTTGTTCGACACCCAAGCGGTTACATATAGACGTGGGAAAAAATGCAGCACCGCTGGAAATGTTGGAGCGGTTTCATTTTGCCATCACCGCCGTCTTTATCGAGGTTTCCGGGCTCACAGCTGAAGTGTGTATGAGTGTACATTTTGTTGAGTCAGTCTCCGGCACTAATTCCAGACTGTGTCAGATTGTGTTGATTCTGATTACAGCACACTCCTCCGCCCCCCCCCCCCCCCCCCCCCCCCCCCCCCGAATGGTTGTGCTATTATGTACAGAGGGATTACAAGGCCATGGGGTCAGCTGGAATAATGTGGGGTTTTTTAAGCTTTCACCTTGTACCAGTGCCATGGTTGAGGCGCCCCCCGGAGGTGGCTGTGGAGGCGAAAGGTTAATGCGCCGATGCCGTTAAAACCTCCAGACTCGGGTGACCCCATGACCTCTGACCCCGGGGTCTCCATGGTAATGGAATAAGAGGCTTCCAGGAAATGTAAACAGCTATCACATTCTCCGTGGCGTGAAGGGAGGAATTCTCCATTTTTCCATTTACTCATGTGCGCTCAAACATCCTGCCTCTTTTTGTGCGTTTGGTTCATATGCAATCTGCATCTCCTGAGGGGTTCTTTACATTTAAAAAAAAATCTGTGATGTAGTCAACATGGAATAATTAACACAAGCTGATTTGTGAATGAATTGTTTTGCCTCTCTGCCTTTCGCATGATTAATTAAAATGAATGACTGGAGTACTAATAGAGGATTTTGAAATTGAATTTTGAAGACATTGAACCTTGAAAATCTTCATGACTCTCAGCTTCTAAAACTACTTCTAGCCACAAAAAAAGTGAATTGGTAGTCAACAGCTTGTTTAACATGTTTCTCGCAAACTGTCTTGCAAACTGTTAACATAGCTTAATATAGGTGCTATTACTAATGAATAAGTGTCTAATAACATATGAATTGGACAGCAGGTGAACAAAACTAGGATAAATGTTTATTAACCATGTATTACCATGAAAATAGGCAGTTATGGAATAATCAATAATGTCTTTATTGTTCATAAAACTAAGTGTACCAAAACTAAAAGACTAGTATGAAAATGATATTGATAAAAATAGATCTAGACAAGACTAATCCCTGTAGAGCAAATTCCTGATGCTAGTTATGCATGTTATTAGCATATTACACCTCCAATATCTGTGCTGTAGCAATACAACTTAACACATACTGACATTAATCCTTTTTATTTGAAACTCATGTTCTGCTTCCTGAGAGATGAATAAATAAATAAATAAAATAAATAAATAGATAAAACAGTCATCAGTCATAAAAGAGGAAGGGAAAAAGGGCCGAGGCTTGGATAGAGAAGGCAGAATGTGACAACAGGCGAAATTTACGTTAAATTACATTAACAGCAGGAGGCTCGGAGTGACGCAGCGGTGCGGCATGACAACGGTAGCCACGGTGACACGGTGTGACAGCGGCAGCGGCTGCCGCGGCGACGGCTGGCAGGGGATGATGGGAATGTTTAAGATGTTTGCGGATGATCGGACAGAATTACAAAGCTACAGCATTGTCAGAGAGCGAGGGCTGACAGGAGCAGCATGGGATGTTTTATTAATCAGGGCAACGGCGCATTCAGGACAGGGTGGTAACATGAAACAGACAGGGAGGAGGGGCAGCCCGACACACCTTATCACCTTCTTCATCATCCTCATGGTCTTCATCACAGTCCGCTTCATAACCACCTTGACTGCTGTTACCATCACCATCATCATCTGTAATAATAATGCTTTTTTTTGTCCTTCTTATTCTTCCACTCCGATAAAGGTGATTTTTTGATAACGTTCTTTATCAATATCGCAGTGATTTTTTCGGCTGATTGTGTGGAAGAAAAGTTAAATTTTGCTGAAAATTAAGCAGTAAAAGCACCAGGGAGGTTTTGTTTCAGATCTGTTGGCTCTTGCCTGAGTTGAAGTAGCACAGTTTGCACAGCAGTGCAAGGATAACATATTTATGCACAGAGCAATACACAGCTCTATGGAGACAGCAGACAGCATGGCCATGGTAACACCCATAACAACACAGTTAATAACTCAGCACTGTGAAGATAACACACAGCGGCACCATGGCAACATCGAACGGTGTGGTGATACAAAACACTGGCATAGTAATGCAAAGGACTGGTATGGTAACAAAAAACACTGAGGAGAACATACAACACATGGAGTAGAAACACAAAGGATTGTGAGGAAAAAACACACAGCACTGACACAGTACAGCAAAGGGCTGCTAGGAAAACACACAAAAGACTGTGAGAAAAGACACAACGGTGGCGTAGAAACACAAAGGGCTGTGAGGGAGACACACAACACTGGCAAAGTGACACAAAGGGCTGTGCGGAAAACTTTCCTGAGGGTAACACAGGGACACATGAGGAGAATATCCAGTGCAGCAAAAGTACAGCAGAGCTACGCTCTCATAAGCCCTTTATAATACATTCACAGCAGTCACCCATTAACTGTAGGCTTGGCCCTGATGGTTTGGCATTAGCTGTTAAGAGTACAGTATGAGAACTGCAGGTGGAAGGGGGAAGTGGTCCCCTGTGGGGCACTTACAGCAAAATGCCACCAGATGGCAGCACTGAGCTATGTATGCACAGGATACTCGGTCACAGTGGAAGTTGAGCAGTGATTTGAGGTGGGGGGGGGGTGACCTGTGGGATGGGAGGAGGTGTGGGCCCATCCCCCTATCCAGCAGGGGGCCACTGATCTCTCCCCCACCGATTCCCAAAATAAGGCAAAACAGCAGTTCTTCAAGATGTTAAAGCAGAAGTGTCTTATGGCTGGTCGATTACTCAGGGAAAGGAAAAAAAATAAGCAGAGGATTTAGACGAGTGTGAGGAAGAATGAGGGGTGATTCTGGGCCTTCCGTGTCTGTCGCCCTGCCACTGTCTCTGGTACCGTGACTACAGCCTCTTGTTGCCACGGCAGTATAGAGCGTGGCATGCCAGGACTTCAGAGCGCACAGAAATATTAATGTCTAAAGTGGCTGCTGTCATTTAACAGTTATGAGGCTGTGAGTGTGTGACAGTGTGAAAAGCCACGACAGCATCACAAATTAATGGCCAAAGTGCTGCTGTCAATGCAGACTAATGCACTTATGTGTATTCAAGTGTGTGTGTGTGTGTGTGTGTGAGCATGTCTACATGAGCATGAACCAGCACAACAACAACAACATCCAGACTTCATGACCAAAGTGTGTGTATGTGTGTGTGTGTGTGTGCAAGCGTGAAACACCACAGGAATAAAGCATACTTGTCCAGGCTTGTTCCTTTAATAAAGTGATTGCGTCATAAAAGGCACCTGGAGAGCAAAGCAAACGTTGTTTTATAAAATGTGCTTGTGTCGAGTCACATTGTGTCAACCCGCCCCCCCACCCCGCCCCCACGCCACCAGCCTTTGGCTGCTTCAAGGTGTGCAGTTAAAGTATTGTGTTTAAAATAGGGGGGAGGGGGAGGGTACCAGGCCAGATTATAGCATGGCAGAGAGCAGTGACCATTGGCCTGGCATCTCAGCTTTCCAGAAAATACAGAAATGACATAACCACCACCCCCCTCCAACCCCCAACTGACCTGCATCCTCCTCCACCTCCAGAGGCCCCCCCCTGGCCGTGCCCTGCCCCCCCGGCCCCCTCCTTCTGAACATGCTGGCCAGTGTTCTCTGCTGTCTTTGGCTGTCTGTAACCAGACACTGACATGAGAGAGCAGTGGAGCACAAAATACCATTTACTGCTGTGTTTGTGTGTGTGTGTGTGTCTGTGTTACTGTGTGTGTGTGTGTGTGTGTGTTTGTGTGCGTGTGTCTGTGTTACTGTGTGTGTGTGTGTGTGTGTGTGTTTGTGTGCGTGTGTCTGTGTTACTGTGTGTGTGTGTGTGTGTGTGTTTGTGTGCGTGTGTCTGTGTTACTGTGAGTGTGTGTGTGTGTGTGTGTGTGTGTGTGTGTGTGTGTGTGTGACTGTGTGTGTGTGTGTGTGTGTGTTTGTGTGCGTGTGTCTGTGTTTCTGTGAGTGTGTGTGTGTGTGTGTGTGTTTGTATGCGTGTGTCTGTGTTACTGTGTTACTGTGTGTGTGTGTTTGTGTGCGTGTGTCTGTGTTACTGTGTGTGTCTGTGTTACTGTGAGTGTGTATGTGTGTGTGTTTGTGTGTGTGTGTCTGTGTTACTGTGAGTGTGTGTGTGTGTGTGTGTGTTTGTGTGCGTGTGTCTGTGTTACTGTGAGTGTGTGTTAGCGTGTGTGTGTGTGTGTGTGTTTGTATGCGTGTGTCTGTGTTACTGTGTTACTGTGTGTGTGTGTTTGTGTGCGTGTGTCTGTGTTACTGTGTGTGTCTGTGTTACTGTGAGTGTGTGTTAGTGTGTGTATGCACATAGCTCTGTATGTATACATGCCATATATACTCATTGTGTGCATGTACCTGTGCTTGTGTGTGTGTGTTTGCATTTGAGTATGTGTGTTTGTGTGTGTGTGTTACTCTGTGATTGTGTGATATATTCATGTTGGCATGTGTGTATCTGTGTGTATATTGTGTGTGTATGGTGTTTGCATGATTTTATATTTGTATGCACTGTTCGTTCATATATACTGTATATGTTGATGTGTGTTTCTTTCAGGCAAAGTGTGTATGTGTTGGAGTGTGTATATGTATGTTGTGAGAGTGTGTATGTTTGAAAAGAAGGGTGTGTGTTTGATTGTGTACACGTGTGTGTTCATGTCCATGTGAGAGTCATTCTGAGAGTGTATGTGTGCGTGCACACACCTGCGCTAATGCCCGCCTCATCGCATCCATTCGGCAGGAGCCTTGCTCCCACATCCGTCCACAAGGTGGCGCCTCTGTCACTTCCGGCGTCCGCAGGCCTGGAGAACAGAGGCTGAAGGATGTGGCCTCTCACTCCACTTGTCCCCTCTTCCTCAAGAGAGCGGTTAGAAACGGCGCGGCGTTGGCGGACGCAGGATGCAGGATGCAGGCTGTGTGCGACAAGACTGATGGGTTTACCGTGTGACTAATGGACACTACCCCTCCCTTTGGGAGTGTCTGTGATTCTCTGTCAGATAACTCCGCGGTGAACCGCAGTCCCATTCACCCATTCGCCATGCATTCCAGCAGGGCCATGAAATGCCTTTCTCCCAACCGCCCCCCCCCCCCCCCCCCGCCGCTCCCCACCCCACCCCCTGTCCCAACCTTTTCCAAAATAAATGAATAAATACATCTAATCCAGTTGTTTTGTGAGGTTTTTAAATCCTGTCTTTCCAGTTCTGGATTTAATCAGACACACTGGGGCTCTGAGAGGGCATATGCAGTTCAGTCAAAACAGACGTTACACTAAAATATTACAGTGACAATATTCAATAAAGTATATTTTCCTGTTATATTTTATTGGAGATAAGCAAACATGTCCTTCAGAATGTGTTCTCTTTGTTGTAAAACAGAATGGCATATCCCTTTAGAAAAACTAAAGTCATTTTTAATTGAATTACATTATGCCCTTTAAACAGACTAAGTGAATATGATTGAACCTAGCTGATATCCTTTTTTAACCTATTTCATACCTTGAATGCAACTCAAAGCGTTTTACAGTACAGCAATAGAATAATATGTGTTTGCCAATGTTCAAAGTGTCAGGAGTAAACCTGCTGTGTGCCATACCTGCCCAGTTGAACAGCCCTTTACTCAGGACAGTGGCTGGGTCAAAGGTCAAACAGGGGATGATGGGAAAAAAATTCAAGAGATTTAAGGCCCATGTCCCCAAAATTAAGGGGGTACATTTCATGCTTCCATAACAAGTGGGCTGCCATGCCCTCTTACTCCCCTCCAAATCATTCACCCCATACACCAATGTACCTCACTGCAGTACAGCATGACTACATTCTGAAGACAGTTGCAACATGTTTGTAATATTTTGCAATACATGATATTTTATTATATTTCTCTGGAACAATGTGTGGCTCACAGGATGTAAAACAGGTGCTGTGCGATGGAGGGGGGTGTTAGCTCATTTATATTTCAGTCATTTAGCAGAGGCTTTTAATTCAAAGCAACTTCCAGGAAGTGTGGGAGCCAGGAGAGTACACACTTCAGCTATGGTGCTTTCTGAATGGGTGTAGGTGGAGGAGAAGCAATATGAGAACATGAAAAATATTAAAGTGTTTTAATATTTCATTTGTTTTTTTTTGCACAGTTTCATATTAAATATCACAAACTTGCCAATGATCTTTAGCTTCACCCTTGACTTCACGGTGTTGCACACTCGAATTAGGAACCCTCAGGATTACCCAGAAGTCATTTGTGTTTTACACGGCCCTGACCGAGCATGCCTGTTAGACTGTGAAAGCGGCACTTGAAGAAGTGAAGGTGTAGCGAGCGACTGCGTTATGACTGCACCCTAAAGCGGGGAAAGCACTCCTGTTAAACATGCAGAACCGAGCAGCCAGTACCCAAACGCACCCATACGCGTCCGCTTAGTGACTGAACTACAGCGCGCCAGGAGCGTGCTTCATCCTCTAATGGTACTTCCTGGTTCAGACTGAACAATTTTAGTCCCCCGTTATGATTTTGTCCCAGACAAAATTTTGGTGTCAAGAACAAATTCGGAGGTTAAGAATGATAGATGGATATACAATGTTACACAGGTTAAGGACAGCTGCTTAAGAGCTCCGATGTTCTCACCATTGGCTCCCCAACATTGTGACCTCAGTCTATGTATTGTGACACGTCCCTGTGACTGACCAATGGGAACGAAGCATGTTGGCTCGTTCCCATTGGTCCCAGTGGACTGCAAGGGCCATAGACTTGCCTTGGCCAATCGCACTGTGTGGACACTCAATGGCTGCACATCACGCTGACTGATCCAGTCTGATTCTACCAGGGTCTCATCTCACAGAGTCACATGGTGACCATCATAAAGAAAATCTTAATGTTTATTACGCAGTCTGAAATCTTCTGCCTCACTTATTCCTCCAGATATCATTCAGGGTCATCTCTGGTGTCTCAGCAGCACATAAAGTAGTACAGTGATTTTTGGGGGTCAGCATGAAGACAGGAAAAATGTTCCCATTCCAACATTCTTCTTCTTAGAAATGAATGACTGGCATGCTCAGAGCACAAACCCTCTGTATATTTCATAAAACATTTCCCCAAGCTAGAAATATATAGACAAATAAATCAGTGTCTGTTGGATGTTATTTCTCTGTGTACGTTCGCATTGCTCATCGTGGACGGAGGAAAGAGTTGAGCTGCTGCTTCCTGACGTTCTCCCCGTTCCTCGGTGATGTGTTTAAACCGGAGAGGTGAGGCTCACGCAGAGAGAAATACAGTCACCCATCTGGAAGAACGGGGATGGGGTAGATTTATATCTCCTGGTCAGGGTGCCCTTGTCAGATTTGAGGGTAAAATGGATTTTAACACACACCAGGACATTCTGGCCCAAAGGCTGGCTATGCTGCTGAGAAACTCAAGCCCAATGGACCAATAAATAAATAAATAAATAAACAAACAAACAAATAAACAAATTAACAGGACAATCCTGCACGATGATGATCTAAGAGCGTACATCAAAGTCTCAGAGGAAATGGAAGGAAAGACTGAATCAATATTTTGGCCGAGGCTGTTCAGAAACTCTGGAATTTTATTTATGAGAAATCTTGTCTTTGGTAAGGCAGCTTCAGGAACACACACTGCAAAAGGAATAAACTCTTTAACCATTGACAGATAATTTCTCATTATGACACATTAGAATAAGGGATACAGCCTACTGTAATGTCAAAATAAAAATAAATAAAATAAGCTTGGTGCTAAAATGTTAGGTAAGGAAATTGAAATCAGAACAACCACAGAACAAGAGGTATCTTATGAAATTGTTTGCGTTTAAATTAATTGCGTTAAATCTAAATTACTTTTTTCGTCCGTGAAAACAGGCTGAGAAATGTGAAGTCCCCTCAGACGTGAGGCCCATTGCCATGCAGGCGATCCAGATCACTGTCTGTTAGCTTGGGGATGTGCTTTATGGCCTTACTAGAGTCTGTCGCTCCTCAGAGCATAAGCGATGATCTGATGAACAGTGTTTTCCCACACACCAACTGTGTCTCCAGATTGAATTCATCCGGCAGATGGGAGTTACAGAATATTTGCTTAGATAAGATTCAAGCGGCGCTAGCTGAGCGCTACCTACTTAGCATGTTTAATCATGACAAGAGTGCTTCCTGGGAAATGCGGTTTCCTTGATTAAACAGAGAAAACAATGACTTTTGCTGCAGGTTCAGAGTATTCTTCAGAATTACTAAAAGTACAGGTTATTGTGGTTAAAACAACCTTGTTTCTTATGGAAACATGAGACAAAAAGTAAAACTTGTGAAGAATGGCTTCAATTATTTTTATTTAAACATTCAATTATCTCTTTTTTTTGTAATGGGAAGAGAAACTGGTGAACTAAACATTGTAACAAAAATTAAATTTTCACCTTGGTTCCAATTATAAATGTGTTACTCAGTCATTGTAATTTAAAGACATTGAGGAACAAAAATAAATGAAAAAGACAGAATGAACACTTTGGATAATCTTATTTATAACGTTCTGATGAGCAAATCCAGATACTTTCTGAACACAGTCGACGGCAACCACATTCATAGTCCTACACATAACTAGATTTGTGCATCTTGGCGATACATATATTAACATGTTGAATCAGACAAGGCTAGATGTTCAGTTCAAACACCCAGTCCAGCTGCCTGCATCTGTAACATGATACAATGTGTGGATGAGAACGTTATGGATTCACTCAAACATGGATGCAACGCCTTCTGAGGAACTAACATTCAGAGCCATTATTTTATATTATTTTAGTCATCATTTACTATTATTATGAAGTTTTTTTGAGGTAGGTAGAAGAGAAATGAAGGAAATACATAAATGCGCTGTCTAAAGTTTGTATAATATACATATAACATAATACAGTGTATATTGCATGATGTATATCTCAGTACAGTAGTCCTCACCAGAGTGTATGTTGGATTTGGTTTTACTCATCCTTTAGCAATGAGGTGAAGCAGTTGATGACAGGATCATTTCACCTGGTCTCTTGGGGCTGGCAGAGAGGTGGGAACACAGTGACATGTCCGGTGTCCATTTAACACTAAGAGTGTACATATGAGATCAGTTGGAGTCAAATGTACACTGTAAGTGTTAAATTAACACCAGACATTTTGCTGTGAATGGAGCAGAGTATTTAAATGGTGATATGTTTACACTGACCTGCCAAAACAAACTGAGCTGTGGGTGAAAAATCCTGCTAATGCCGCTCTGTGCTCTCTCTCTGCACCAACTCCAGGACCAAGGCCGTACACACGCTTCTTTGTGTGTTTACATCTACCTCCACGCATTAGGGTGTTTATGGCTGTCCCAAGCTCACGCTGCGTCTCCTGACTGATATTGGAAGAGCAAAGCCGCATTCCCTGGGCGGTGCGCCTTGACGAAATGCGGTTCCTTGGCTTTCATCAAGATTCGCTCCAACCTAATCAGTTAAGCCCAGTGTAAGGCTTGAGTACACAGCTTCCGCCTGCCCGTGCAACTGGGCGCCATGTAGCACCGCCAACTCCCGCTAACCAAAAAAAAAAAAAAAAACAGCACACAAACGCAAAGAAGGACGAGCAGGACGCCTCGGAGGACCCGTTGCACAAACATGTCCAGATTTCAATTTTAATCAAAGGATTATAAAGCCATAAACGCATCCATCGGTGGAAAATTGAACCAGGAGTTTTAAGAGAGAAAAAAAAGACAGAAAAAAGTTCTTTTTTGGAAGCTAGTGTGGAGATACTGGGCTGATCAGGTCCTTCTGTTATCAAGGTTTCCAGGTGTGCAGTTCAGTGCTTAAGACATGTTTGGCTGAGCCGCCCTGGGTTAAAGAGAGACAGGGGTGTTCTCTGATAAGATGTCCCCCTGGGAGAGAGCTACACTGGACCAACAGCAGAAAGTCATTCACACATACCAGGTGTTCACTCACGGCACAATATTTGAAAGGCAGCAAAAAAAAAAGAGAAAAGTTCTTCCTTTTTTATTTTTCTTGGCTCGACTTGTTCAGAGTGGCAGGCATCTTCCTTCCTGAAAAAGTATCAGACAGGTAGCACAGGTGTTACATATCAGCAAAACATCCACCTGGCACAATGCAAATATGGTATGCACAACGGAAACTGAATGCGAAATATATGTTGAGTCAATGCGTGCATAGCAAAATAAAAGCATTCCTCTGTGTGAAGGAGTTGCCTTCACTGTTGAAACTGCCATGTATCTTTGCTTGTTAAATGTGTGCCAGGTGCATTTTTTGTCAGTTTAAGAACATAATTATTTGCCAATCTCTTGTCTTACCTGAAATTGATTAATTGGATAGAATGTTCACCTGTGAGTGATTCTGGGCCTGCTTAATGACAGGTGTGCTGTCTCCTGGGGGTGTGGCAACCATTCGTAAAATAGCAGAAATGTTTGTAGCCTTTATTAAAAAATGCTTTTTAAAATGATCATGAAATGGTAACTGGTTACATGAACTTAGGAATGTAGGCTATCTAGGTTTTGTCAAGCTTACCATCAAATGAACCCTTTCTTAATATACTGGCTCTGGTGGTTTCATAAAAACCCTATGGAATTGTCAGAGGCAATGGCCAGCTTTGTTTCCAAGAAATATCTTCCTGTCATTGCTGGCATCCTTTATTGCACTTCCTATTAACATCACTGACCATGCTTTAGCAACTTATTTAGCAAATCTTGCATAGATTCATTCTATCAAATGGGCTTGCACAAATAAACTAGCATATCGTTTGAATGTTGATTTGAAAAGGGGTGTATTCAGAGCTCAGCTGGGTCTCGAGTCTATGTGGGAGCAGGTAGGTGGATGCCTACATTTGTCCTCCATGGTCAGGTGCGGTGCGAAGGATCTCTTTAGCTGAAGTTGCCTCGTTAATGATAGGTAATTGGACATTTTGCCTCAAGACGTTAGCGGTAGAAACCTGAACGTTTTCAAACCAGCGTTGAAAAGATTTTTTCTCTTTACCTCAGCCATGTAATGCCCTTGTTGAAAACTCAGTTGAGGTTTTAAGCTGAACGGCCCTAAAAACGAGCCAAGCCGCTTGTGGAATATTCCAGAGTTTCTGTTCACCACCCCCCTTCTCCTCGTTCCTGGCTTTCAGTATTTATTTCAGGTATCATTTCCTGATATGCGATTAACACGGTCTGCCCCCCCCCCCCCCCAGTATTGGATTTAGCTGTCAACAAGAATTGTCCTGGCAATGAAGCGTGCGGTTTTCCCTCCGAAAAACGATTTCAGACCAGTCATATCCAAGGGCTTACGCCACCCCCCCCGCCCCAACCACAAACCCCCCCCCGTGTTTGTCGGGCATCGGCTGCTCGCCAGTAAACCTCAGATCTACCTAGGGGGATTTGAAGGCGGGGTGCCAATCTCTCTGACAGGGAACAACGGTAAACAAAAGCTGAGTGTTGGAGCGCGGGAAGAGGGACCGGGACCGGGACCGAGGGCGATAGGGAGACTTGCTTATGGCGCTGATCTCCCTTTCTTTATGCAGAGGGAGCACAAAATACCCCATGGTTTTTTTCCTTTTTGTTTTCAGCATTTCCTCTTCAGCTAACTGTGATTTGAACTCTGTTTGCGCTGGAATAAATCTCCCAGAGAAACAGAATTAAATCCCCCCCCAGCGCCGGGGGGGAGAGGGCAGGCAGTTGATTTGTCACCTTCAATGCCGTCCAATGACAGGGTTTTTTAGTGTACTGGTGGCCATGGTGTCGGAGTGTCTGCTGCAGACGGGGGGGGGGGGGGGGGTGTTGACTAAACACAGACCATCGGGCGTTCGTTGCTTTTGTGTTGGGAGCTGTTTGATTAATGGAATATGCTGTAATGCCATCAAGTAAAGAATTTAGATGCCAAAAAGCAGCAGTGACTCACAGGCTTGGAGTGTATCCTGATCTCTGGGGTGTGAAATGGCTTGATGAACACATACACCCACTCCTGGATGGGATACCGGCCCGTCAAAGGGACATTATCCACAATCCTCCCCTGCTAAGGCTCTCAGCTAGCCAATCAGGCAACTGAACTCCCACAACAACCCCCCTCCCCCCATCACCACCACAATGTGCTTCTGGGCACACACACCTCTGGGTGCTGAGCTGGTGAAGCCCAGCTGAGTGAACATCTTCCATCTCACTTTACAGAATGAACTCCTCTGGGTTCAGTGCACCAGGGAATGCTGGGAGATGTAGTTTGGAGCAGTTTATTCACCCTGCTGAGCTTCCACACCAACAAATAACCATTACAGGAACACAGACCCTAGTCTATATATACATGCATGCATATTAATGATACGAGAAAAATATGCAGCCAAAAATGTGTGGATCTGCAATTAGCTGTCAGTCACTGAGTTGATTCAATCCGTCAAAGGGTTCAACTCAAGTCAGTGTGGTAGAATACGGCTGCTCCATCCATTCTGGTGTCATGATAGCTAATTTACCCATCTCTAATTGACAGCCCAGGGATCTCTATGCATCCATTAACAGTGCATTTAGTGAATTTGTGTTCCAGGAACTCCCACACAGACTCAGGCTGTCGAATAGGAACGCAAGCTGATTTGAGGTGACGTGAATTTCACACTCATTTCAGTCCAGAGTCTCAGTGTGAATCAGGCAGTTCACTCACTTGTATTCATCGTCCATACCAAAATGTAATATGGAAGATTTCCTCCTCTGACATAGCCTTGGTTAGCGAAAGGTCAGCCCGACTTTAACTGAGGTTAAATTAAACTGAGGTTCATTCATATTGACCTGAGCTGAGCTTCTATGGACTATGGAATGGATTTTTTTTTAACTGCATGCTGTTTAAGATCCACATAGAATCATCTTTGCAATCTGCTTGTGTTCATGACGGACCTTTGTATATACAATACCAAATACAATACAATACAATATAAATACATACATGACACCGGTGTTTCTTTTTCATGAAGACCTGACATATGCACACATTTAAAGTGAAAGTATCACAATGACAAGACACCGGTGTCAACCTGTAGCTTTGTATATTTATATAAATGTTATTATATTGTTGAATCATGAATTGAACTCACAGACATACACACATAATATATATTTTTATTTTCATCATGTTTAAATGATAAAAAAAATATCATTTGGATCATAAGATATGAGTTGTGAGACTTTTTATTCTGCTTTGTTTCATTTTTAACAAACTGATCTCATCTGATGATATCCCATAATACCCTGCCGGATAACCATATCCCAAATACTATCTGCTTTCATCCTTAGTGATCCTGAGTTTGTCCTGACACATAAATAAATATGTTTGCCCATCACAGATAATGCATGTCATTCCTCTTGGCAATCACTGCACTCGCTGCCAAAACAATTTTGACAAGGAGGAAATTAATGCTTATTTTAATTGTCAATCAAACTTCAAAAAGTTTAAAAGTTACCCAAACAGTACTGATGTTGATCTAGCTGCTGTCTTTACCTTTGGCTTTCATCCAGAAATTTAATTACATGAAAAAAGAAAACAAAGTTGTTATTTCATTATATGGAATTAATGGAAGACACACAGATTCTGCAGTATACAGTACATCATGAATTGTGTTACCATTAGCATTCTCTTGTGTGTACCATATCATCACATCCTGCAGGTGTCCCAAAGTGGGTACACAATTTCAGGTGCTTTTGCCCCCTGCAAACCCATGTCATAGCTGAAGTAGCCAATCAGGATTTGACCTGGTGTACATGTGATTCTTTCCTGTGTTAACATCACATAGTTTACAGACTCTGAATGATGTATTATCCAGTGCTTGGAGAGCCAATTTTGTGCTCAAGGGCACTGGGATTTCAGCTGCAGGTGGACACAATAGCGAAAGTTTAGTTGGATAACTTCAAGATTTATATTCTCTCTGGAATTAGAAGCGAACACTTCCACTGCCTGATTTTGTCTCGCAGCAATGCACCCGACTAACATGAAAACTCATCTGTTTGCAATGCATTATGGGTCAATGAGTCTTGAACTCTGAGCAATTAGTCTTTGTTGACTACATTAATTACCACACCCTCAAACCCATCTGTTACCACATGATATATTCAGTCTCCCTCATCTATGGCAGCTAAAGTTAACATGACAGGAGCAAAAACTTTGGGTGAGACACTGATAACTTGGTATTGTCTCTGTTCGATGCCTAATCTTTTTTTCCGTGCTAAATAATCGCAAGACTTCTGTTTGGTAATTTTGACTGAATCATCGCTCATGTACCATTCGCTGCCTAATGTCAGAACTCTGAAAAAGGACGTTTTGAACACACAGACACACGGGGATAGATGCCAGTAAACCTCTCGCTCAGTTTACAGTTTAGTAATGGACGCAAACAGTGTTTTGGCTGACTTTGAGAGACATGATTAAAAAAACACAACAGGACAACAAGATACCTCATGTCAATTACCCCGAACCAGCTTGAACCCTGATTAGCTGGAGATGAGAAATCTTAAGTGTCCAGATGGCAAATCTTTCCCCAATAATCATTTTCTGTGAGAAAACAAAGCAAAGACAAAAGCGCTCTCTCTCTCTCTCTCTCTCTCTCTCTCACACTCTCTCTCTCTCTCTTTCTCACTCTCTCTCTCTCTCTCTCTCTCTCTCTCTCTCTCTCTCTCTCTCTCTCTCTCTCTCTCTCTCTCTCTCTCTTTCTCTCTCACACACAGGATCTCTCTCTGTCTCTCTGTCTCTGTCTCTGTCTTTCTCTCTCTCTCACTTTCTCTGTCACACAAACAGGACCTCTCTCTCTGTCTCTCTCTATCTTCTCACACACACACACACACACACACACACACACACACACACACACAGGACCCCCCCTCTCTTCTCACACACACACACACACACACACACACACAAACAGGACCTCTCTCTGTTTCTCTCTGTCTCTCTCACACACACACATACATACACACACACACACACACACACAAACAGGACCTCTCTCTGTTTCTCTCTGTCTCTCACACACACACACACACACACACACAGGACCTCTATCTGTCTCTCTTGCTCTCCCCCCCCACACACACATATCCCAGCATGACTCCTCACTCCAAAAACTCCACTATTTTGTGGTGCGGCACTCTTGTGCCTTTCAAAGTGAAGACAGGCACTCTGGTATTTGTGACTGTGACGAACGCACATGCATTAAGTATTATGTGATTTATAGCCCTCTGAAGCACATGCTAAATTCTTAAATTAAGAGCCGTGGGCATGAAAGACAAAACACGATGATGACAAGCCTGTTTGGGAGGCTGGCTCATCTATTTCCTGTCTGATCATTTAAAAGCTCAAAGGAACATCCATTTATTTATTTATACGTGAGTTTTTCTACTGCCTTGTTTTTATGAACAGAATTTATAAAATAACATGGAATGGGATTCTATTTAAATAGACTAGGTCATGCCGCAAAGGTCCGAATAGAACGTATTACCTTGAGTGATTTCTGCCGTGTTCATTTCAACACTGTGGCATCAATTTCACACCAGGATGTGACTGTTACCTGTCTGAAAAAGGTACACTCCATGCTGATATACAAAGATTTAGGTGGAGTTGATAAAATATTTGTTGAATGAAACGCAAAGTTGGGAAGCAGTTTAGCTCTGGGCCTGCTTATCAGTTTTTAATCATCACTAATCATCAGCAAGTGATAATGTGAGTGATTTGAGACAGGTTGGTCTTGATAACCACTATGGGCTGCTCTCTGACCACCTTTCAGCGAAGTCTGAAGACTTACCTCTCCCTGTCCTTCCCAAGCTATTCTATATAGCCATAGTTTTGCCAGTGGTGATATTCTTACTTTGATAGCTTTTTGTCATCGCTGTTGATGACTTTTACTTTCTTCAACAGGTCTTTCACAGGTTTAAGGGGAATTATTTCAGGAACTAGTCATAAAATTGACTTTTGCAGCCAAAACAGTCATGATTTCAGTGGTGTGTCAGTTTTCAGATACGGAGTATTGTGCCAACCCCAGTTTATCACTACAGGATGGGATACATGGCTGCAAAAGCAGGAGTTTGAGCTCTCTGGCCTGTGAGTGGAACCCCGGGGCAGCTGTAACCCTGGGCAGGCCCTCAGGATGGCACAGCAAATAAAAACGTTTTAGCAAAAATCGGCTCAATCACACAAATCCCTGAACGGATTCCATGCCTGGGAGCGGGATGGGGCTCAGCTTCATTGTGTGGCAGATAAGCGTCTCGCGGGCTGCTCAAAGCACATATCAGTATTCTGCTATGGCTCATTACGCACTGCAAGATATTCCATATTAATTATGGATTGACTGGTAATTTTATTTAATAACAGAAATGCCTGCAATTAATCTTAATTTTTTTTTTCTCAGTGAATATTCGCATGGGTATTAGATGCTGTCAGAACTGGCACTAGGAAAAACTGTGTGTTTGTGTGTGTGTGAGGAAGAGAATATATTAGAGTGTGTGTGTACGTGAAAGTGTATGCATGCGTGTGTGTCTGTGTGTGTGTGTGAGAAAGAGAATATATTAAAGTGTGTGTGTGTGTGCGTGTGTGTGTGTGAGAGAGAGAATGTGTTAGAGCATATGCACTTATCGGACTGTTTGTGTATTTGTGACAGAACGTATTAAAATGTATGTGTTTGTGTTCGTGAGAGAGTGTTTCAGAGCATGTGTGTATTTGTGGAAGAACGTGACTGACCACACCTGTACTGTGTGCGTATGTGCACACCTGTGTGTGTGTGTTGGATTGTATGTTTTTTGTGTGAGAGACTGTGCCGTGTCGTGGCATGAGTCACAGAACATGTTGTGTGACGGTTCTCTGCGATCCGCATGTTCTCTATGTGCAGTGGGTGGTGTGTCTGGGTCTCTCTGAAATCCCAGCGCCATCAAGGTTACGGCACCAACTCTCATTCCTGCGGGGGCATCAGTAGCTCTATAACAAATGTTTACTATTACAAAAAAAATTAAACAGTGAGAAAGAATCACCGCAGGCTGTAATCCCGTCATTAGATGGAAATGGATTAGTCTGCTGTCACAGTCACTGTGGATGTCCTGTATATGTAGATATGTAAGGGAATCATGGGAGCTGAGGACTTTACTTAGAGCTCTGCACATTGGCTCAATACCCCAAGGGGATCCTGGCTTGACATGCTTTCTGATATGCTAAAAACATGAACCAGTCCCACATGGGCACACACACACACACACACAAACCAGTTACTTTGGCTGGAATCCCAGCTTCACATGCTGGGTCAGTATCCCAGGGGTACTCTGACTTGACGTATTTTTTGATATGCTAAAAAATGCGGACAGTTCTGGCATGCTCGCACACACAAGCTCTCTCCTCATGGATTGGTACGGCCACCGGGAGGGAGCATGCGGTGTCCTGTAGGTATCTTTACTTTTTCTAGATTTTTTTTTTAATGTGCCCAACAAATACAGACCATTTCCAAAGCGAATCTGTTGTAGCTGTTATATATCATCCTTTGATTCTTCTGGATGCCATCCACAGTCATTTCAGATTTCCAGATGTTTCTATGACACATAAGGTGTCTTATTGGAGCTCAAGCTTGATGCATGGAGAAATACTCCCATTCCAGACTTAATGTGCTGTGTATATCAAACTAATGACAGCACTGTTCGCTGTGTGTACAGTGTAGATATCTCCTATAGTGCTCCCTATCCAGAAATATGAAGACAAAGAAACCTCAGTATATTGGACCTTCCTCATCCCCTCCCCCCCCCCCCCCCCCCCCCCGCCCTGTCAGGTGCATCTGTTCTTCGTTCACTCCTGATCTGCTCTCTCGGAATCTTAAACTCATCTATGCCCTTTAATCTGTGACAGGCATAAAAAAAAAATGGTGGTACTTTTGTTTTTGTTTTTTTTTTTACTTAGCCTACATTCACTTTCAGGGTTCTGCTCAGCTGCCAGTTAAGTGAATCCCCTGTAGCTCAGTGCGATTCAAGCAAAAAAAAAAAAGAAAAAAAAAGAAAAAAAAGGGTCAATCGATGGAATTGATCAGGAGCCGGTCCTAATGGAGGTTCCGCTGGTGCTTTGTTCCTCATGACCTTTGCCCCTGATAGATCCCTCTTATCATTGCCTGTGCTCATCTAACTGCTAATTGCCTCGTAATTAGTGCACGGCTACATCTGAGAAGCTACAGCCGGTTTGTTAAACCGAGTGACGATAAGCACAGATTTATTTATTAATTTATTTGTTTTTGTTTTTGCCACTGGCTGTAGGAAACCTGTGACATATCTCACAGAAAACATCCTGGTAGTGTTTAGGCAGTGTTTAGGTTTCGGTTTTGAGATTATAAAATCCAGATTTCCAGATTATGTATGGTATATGCTCCAAATAAACAGCAGATGAGTCTGCCATTAATCTGACATCCAGTCTGATCATATGCCTGTAATGGGGGCATTTCTACACGTCATGTCCATTGTGCGTCTCTGAGAAATCCAAGCATGAGAAATGAACATATATTATGTGTGGAACTATCCAAGGATAACACATATCTGAAAGTTCAATATGGAATCAATATTTATCAAGCTTTTTATTTAATTAAATGTAATATTTATGGAATGTAATGTTTATTAGGCTATTGGTGAGTCCATATCGATGAAACTACAGATTTGTGTTCAGAAATATTTCAAGAATGCTCAGGGTATTTTAGCAGGTCAAGAAAACTCCAGTTAAGTGAGGATAACCCCAAAATCTATTAACAGGTTTCATGCAATTTTAATGCAGAGTGTTTGTGTGTGTGTGTGTGTGTGTGTATGTGTGTGTGAGACTTTGTGTGTGGGTGTGACTTTGTGTGTGTGTATTTTTGTGTATGTTTGTGTGTGTGTGTATTTGTGTGTATGTTTGTGTGTGTGTGTGTGTGTGCGTGTGTGTATTTTTGTGTATGTTTGTGTGTGTGTGTTTGAGTGTGTGTGTGTAAGTGTGTGTGTGTGTGTGTGTGTATTTGTGTGTATGCTTGTGTGTGTGTGAGAGAGTGTGTGAGTGTGTTTGAGTGTGTGTGTGTAAGTGTATGTGTATTTGTGCGTGTGTGTGTGTGTGTGTGTGTATTTGTGTGTGTGTGTGTGTGTGTGTGTGTGTGTGTGTGTGTGTGTGTGTGTGTGTGTGTGTGTGTGTGTGTGTGTTTGTGTGTGTGTGTGTGTGTGTGTGTTTGTTTGTGTGTGTGTGTGTGTGTGTGTGTGTGTGTGTGTGTGTGTGTGTGTGTGTGTATGTTTGTGTCTGAGCTACATCACTGATACATCCCTAACCTTGGGCAGGCAATACTTTGGGCTAGTGAGGACTGAGCAGAGTATTGAACCAATTTATTTACTTCAGTGTAGAGGCTCAGCTGGCAGAGAGCGACCGTAGTGTGAACATGATCTTTTGGCACGGCCGAGGTGCTAGCTGGCGTTAAAATAAGAGGGAAAAGGGGAACATTCATCTCCTCACGTTTAAAAAAAAAAAAAAAAAAAAAAAAAACATCCTGCAAGGGCAGCGACAAAGTCAGCCGTATCTCTGCTGGAGAGTGTCCATCGGTGCGCTAGTTATCATGCTAGTACTGTAAGTACCCTTTTTAACGGTCCACTTCGCTTCGCGCCCAATCCCTCTGATTTCCATATTGATAGATGGAATGATGCCGGAACGGTTCCAAAGGCAAGGACTGGGATTTCTATAATTTTTTTTCCGAAGGGGGGGGGGGGGGGGGTGGATTCCATTTAAAATCCTGTTACTTTCCCGGACCTCGGCTGCAAGTTTTCCTCTCATGACGTGCAGAGAATATGAGGATAAATTTCAGCCAATTCAGTGAACTATCAGCGAGTCGGTGCTCAATTGGCAAATAACAACAGTAGCTGATACAATTTGCACTGGTTTAAAGGCTTGCACTCACAAAACTGACTTCCTGATTTTATTCAAACAAATACTAATAATTCAAATACTATAAGTAAAAGTACACATAGCTCAAGTGTTCCCAGAGCTTCCCATAGACTTGCAGTCAGTGTGCTAACACGATGCGCAGTTTTCTGCACTGTTGCATTGATTCATAAATCGACATGAGTCCATCACTCTACTTTTGAGTAGTTGATAAATCTCTAAAATGTCCGAGTGCCCCTTTAATAAAAACAAACATCTGTGTTTCTTTAAAAAAAAAATAAAAAAGGCACAGAAGTCCCTGAGCCGAGAGTCTCAGCGAAAGCCTGTCAGCAACCCAACAAAATAATATTTAAATATTTAAATTTAATATTTAAATTTTCTGCCTACAGCTATGCTGTTACACTCTACTCCCATACAGGGAAAAAAAAAATAAAAATAACTGTCCAGCTCTTATGCTAGTCAAACGACACACACCGCACCAGAGAGGACTGCATGGGTTAGTGGTAGACAGTGAAAAACAGAGCAAAAAAAAATTTAGTAGAATTTCCTGTGTGTGAATATTAAAGATTTTTTATGAGTAATGAATCAAACACCATTGTTATGTATAATTTAATAGCCATAACTTATACTTATCATGGCTTGCTAGTGCATGGATAAATCAATTAAAAAACAGAAAAGAAGACGATAAAATAAAAGAACAGAAAGCACATGTTTAAACACAAGTTTGAGCGTTTTTTTAAAACTTCAATCGATGTGTGGAAGATAAAGGCCCTGTTGTAATTCATAATAACTTTCGGCTGACGGGGGTGGGGGGGGGGGGTGTGGGCTCTGTCTGTTTTATCTAATTAAAACAGATTGATTAATGGATGTGGGACAGAGAGTGTGGAATTCTGGGAGCATGAATCAAACCGTATCTCTATTGTAACGTGGCGTGCCGTGCAGTCGGCGACGGGAGACTGAGGGAACGCACGTACTGAATCATAGTCAGATACAGGAGTCCTGCCTCCTCTGAAATATGAGCCCTTTTTTCGGGAGTTTTATTTTATTATATTTCATATTTTTTTTTTGCGCCTCTTCCCTTTGAGACTCATTAGTCAATTGGCTTGATTTAAACAGAAAAAAAAGATGGTGCTCTGTAATATTAATGACGGTGGAGCTGGGTAAAGCTTCTCTTCAGCTCTGGTTCCTCAGTAATTTGCTCCGGACTGCGACTGGCGCTACAGCATGAGCAGAGAGAAACCCCAAATTTAAGAGCATCATTTGCAAATCAACATTTGCTTTACTGAGTCCTACCCTCTCTATGAGTCATGAGGCGGTGGGGGGGGGGGGGGTGGGGGGGGGGGGGGGGGGGGGGGGGTGGTGGTGGGGGGGGGGGGGGGTTTGGTTTGCATTTCACATCCTAGATTTATTTAGTTTTGCCTGCCCGTGGGGGGTTCGGGAGTTTATGAGAGTCCTCGAATTATCATACCCAAACTGTGTGCGGTGGAAAGCTGGTTTTTATTTATGCAGCGATCCGTCTAAACTAAGCCCAGCCGAGTCCTCCCGGGGGTGAATGGGGATGCATGCTAACGTGCTACCGTTCCTCTCCTCCCCACTGACCCAACCCACATTCATGCAGCTCCGCTTCATTATAAACTCACAGGCCCTTATCGGCAATACGCACCCCTGCGCTTCCACCAAGCTCTCCCCAGGCCCCTCCAGAGACTGCAGAACGTGTCTGGTATCCCACAATCCTCCTCTGGAATGACATGCTTTCGCACTGTCACGGCATGGGCTTGAGCAGTCTGTCACTCAAAACAAAACAAGAAAACCAAAAAAAATAAATTAATTAATAATAAACAAAATAATCTTTTTCTCTCAGTTTGAAAGTTTCTCAGTTTGGACTGAAATTTAAACTTTTATGCCATAAACATGGGAGGCATCAAATAGCATATTAAATTATAGTATGTTACAGCGTGTTACCCAAATGAACGACACACTATACATTTACATTCTGAGCCAGATCATTTGGACTTCCAACTGAGCTCTCACAGTGTACTTTCAGAGTTTGGTATGTTACCAGAGACTTTCGATTTCTGGTGACCCCATCCCTATTTTCTCCAAATTTTGAATGCCCAGCTTGTTTGAACTCATAGACAACACTGCAACCTCCTTTTTTGAAGGGCTGAACCTTGTTTTTTCTGTAATCTTTTACTTTCTGTAAACATAAAATATACAAAGTACAAGCCGTAGTAGAAACAGAAACGTGCGGCCTTCAAGCACAACCAAAATGCAAGCTATTTTAGAGGGTGATGATCATGTGCAGAAATTTGAGCTGAAAAAGGAAACACACTCCATGTTTAGCTCTTATGTAGCCATGTCTAGCAGTCATTAACGTGCTGCGCCACCCAGCAGCCCCCAATATTTCTGTGGTGCAGTCCCATATTCTTTGCATACAGAGTGATCGGTCGTTCATTTTCATCATTCAGCCTAACACATCGCAAACTTTACTTGAGCTGAGTTTTTGAGCATGGCTTTAATTGGTCCCTGAGATTTCCTCCACCGTGGAGACTGCATCTCTGTTCGCGTTTGCCTGTGGAACACTTGATTTTCTCTCCCATGCCTTGGCTGAAGATCATCTAAAGACACTGAGGCTGTTTCTGTGTGAGGCAGAGGACGCCGTGTGTCTCGATGCCTTTTCTTGGGACTGGAGAAGTTGGCCAGAGTTGCCAATGACGACAGTGCTGTAACACTGTAAACAACAGCATTGTAATTAGAAAGTGCTCAAGTTTAGTGCTGGAGAAAACAAGGAAGAGAAATTCAAACCGAAAAGACAAAAACAGCCCCCCCCCCCCCCCCAACGTAGGGGGAAATACTATAGCACTGGTGCACACAAGCATGCTTTTCATTGACATACTTAATTTGGTGAGAAATTATCTTATTTGAATGGTTGAACGTGTTTTTTGATTGCATAATAAATGAAGTTATATTCTGGAAATAACAGATAATTAATGAGGGTTCTCATGCACTTACGGCTCTTGCCTGGTGTGATTTGAAAAAGCTTTGAAAACGTTGTGAAACTTACGCCCCGTTTTGTATCCTAGAAACAGACTAGAAAATGAGAACTGAGTAACTCGATATAGAAAGGTGTGGAGCTAAATGTGTTAAAGATTACACTTGCTGTCTTTCATTGTTCAACAGCCTTTGGGCTGTGGATTTCCTACATCAAGCTCACTGCAGGAAAAGGGCACTGATAAATATTATATTTCTTTAAACAGGCACATTGTTAATTAATGCTATAAGACCATTACTGGCTCTGCATATAGTCAGATATAAAAAGAATATAGATAGAGTAAATAATTAAGATGCATGTGCATATGTTTATGCATATGTTTGTCCTCTCAGACGGTCCAAATCAATCAGACAATCCGAAAAACACTTTGAAAACAGAAAAAAAAACAAACAACAAAACTAATGTTATATTTTAGAGAAACCGGAGGGTTCTTCTGGGCATGGCTGTGTGAGTGTCTCAGTAAGTGTGTGCTTTCGAAAGGGAACAAACCGCTTATATGTTTTTGCATCAGGGAACGCTCTACCCTGGTGCTTCAGCTTAAAGTGAGATAAGATTTGCTTTCCTGTGCATTCGAATGGATTACAGCTGTTAATGCCATCCAATTAAAGAAAATAAAGCAGATTTTTTTATTCCACTCTGCCTCCCTCATGAGCAAGGAACGCTGGCTAATGAATGTATTTGAAAGGCAGAATGCTTCTGTGAGATTATAGTGTTGAGAGCACGGCCAGGAAAACAACTAACCAACCAACTGATCAAACATCTCGTCAAATAGCACAGCAGAAAGTCAATGAATCAACCAACTCATCAACCACTCATCAAACCAGCTAACTGCTCATTTCAGCTAGATAACCAACTGACCAAACAGAAGAGATGACCAGCTAGTCAAAAAGCCAAATTCAGCTGTCAACCCATCACAACAAGCCAACAAACCAACCAACCAAACAAGTAAACTCAGCAGCCTGGCAGCTAGGCAACTAACCCCACCAGCTAACTAACAAATCTTCCACATAGGCAAGTCAACAAAAATACTTCAGCTACATATTTTGCTGTACCAAAAATGAAGTAAAGCTTGTTCAGCAAGGACACCACAATTTCAACCCCATCTCTGCCTTTCCTATTGTTGGGGGGTGGGGGGGGGGGGGGGGGGGGGGGTAGATGTATTTCTTCCCACTGCCTGTCTCTTTTAATTTAATCCTGTAGTTTCTGTGCTTTCTGGGCAAGGAGTAGCCTGAAAAGCAAAACCTTTCTGTTGCAATCAATGTATTAAATACATGAGTTATTCCTAAATTCAATAAAGCTACTTCATTTACAGCGGAGGTTCACAGTGCAGAGGCAATCTGGTAAACTGAGCCCTCCCAGATGGATGTCTAAGAATAAGCTTAAGTCCCTGAAGCTTCATCTTTTCCAGTGGTGAATCACACTCTTCTGGTGCAGCACAGGCACCAGAACAAGCATCCAGCCTTGGGTTTGTCATATTATTGTATTTCTGTCTGTCAGTGTGAAAATAGTGGACAGTGGAGCAGTGGCAGGTGTGGTCACTGAGCATGGTTTTGAGTGGAAGAACAAAACACAAAAGTTAAACCAAAAACAGGCCAGTGTCCATTTATTTAGCCCCCTCAACTCAAAAATAGCACAACCAGGGTGAGGAGCAACACACAATCCAAAAGTCTCCTCTCAGCCTTCAAGGCTGGGCTTTTAAAGTGGCCTAATTGAAGGCAAGGGCTGACACCCGAGCTGATTGGAAAATCACCTCCTGCTGAGCCTGCCTGTTAGTCCAGGGAAGGTGCAGAGGAGCTTGCTCCTCCCCCCACTTCTCCTGCACGACCACACAATTCATAATTCATTACATTACAGTCATTTAGCGAACACTTTCATCCACAGCGGCGTACAGTTGATTAGGCTAATGAAGGCCAATCCCCCCCGGGAGCCATGTGGGGGTAAGGGCCTTGGTCAAGGGCCCAACAGCAATGGTGTTCTTGCTGTGGCTAGACTAGACTACAGGCATGCCCAGATTCTGTACAAAAATGGAATCACTCGCCGACATCACAAGGACATCTGTAAGCTGCAAATTTTGTACAACATCATTCTGCTCTGCGGCGGGAGCCTCTGACAAACTTTTACTCAGTGAGGAGAGTAGGCCATCAAATTTTTATCTGTCACCAGACTTACCCTTTGACACAGAAAAAACTTTATATCTCCACAGAGAGGCAATCTTGGTTAAAAGTTGCCTCAGGCAGTCATACATAAAACACTCCAGAAAGCTGTGAGAATTCAGAAAACAAAACAGACATGCAAAACACAGACATATACAAATCCTTTTCATACATATTTCTGTATCTGATGTCAACGAAATAAACACCAACAAATATAGCAGATTAAAAGACATCCATTAACACTTGTTCACTGTGTCAATCAAATGTCTGCGTTATAGTTGTGCAGCACAATGTCTTCATCAGAAAAGATGTGGATTCTAACACCAATTTAAACAGTTGTATAAAAAAACTGTGGTGAAAGGCATTTTAGATTTTAAGAAGCCTTTCCTTAGAAGAAGAGACACTAGCAGAATGCTGTTTGGAGCATAGCTGACAATAAGACTGGCTGGAATGTCTGTCCGTGTCATTGCTCACTAGTGACCCCTGCTGGTCCAGTGGTCTGCCTGCATTAATCAGTGCATGGAATGTCATCTTCTGACACATCTGTGACAGCTCAGCTGCTGGACTGTGGTGTGAAGAAACAGTGGACTCCACATGTTTGTGAGGAGAGGACATGCATGTCTGTGCTCTCTGGAACAGACCGTAGAGTCTGCAGCAATGAGCAAAGTTTATGATTATTATTGGCTGTTCCAAGCTGGGAAGAAGTGGTATTATCTTGTTCTGGCTAACTTGGCTTTTCTTTGATCAAAGTATTATCAAAGTGAAATATCCAGGCATAATTTTTTGCAACAATATTAAACCTCAAAGCAGGTTATGCGTTAGTTGCAAACTTAACTAAATCTCTTGTCAGTTTTGTGAGTGCTTATGCAAACTATCAATAGTATAGACCATCATGAAATTACTTCTGCTGTGCATCTGTCCCACAAGAACTAATGTGTGTTAAAGTGAAACGAATTCCTGAAGGCCACAGGCCTTTCTGCTGCTAAACATAAGGAATTAGCATTTAAAATATGATTAATGGTCTAATCCTGGAGGATGATGATATTGTTTTCTGTGAGGGAAAAAACAAATTTAATTTGTATTTGATGACTTGAAAAATGAGCTTGTATACTGTGATGATAATAATGAAAAAGCTAAAAGTTCAAAGCCATGCTCAAAAAAAAAAAAAAAAAAAAAACTGTGTCAACAACAGCACCAATAATACCAGCTTTTATCTCAGTGTCTGATTTATGAAAGTACATGGTTACACCTCAACAACAGGTCAAAAATTCAAAACCATGTCCTGGAAAAAAAATCGACAACAACAACCACAACAACAACAACAACAACAACAAAAGTAGCAGCAACAGCAACAACAGCAGTGCGGAAAAAAATGCATTCAATCATGCAATAATGTAGTGCTGTATTGATTGTGGCAGATGCAATGTATTTGCAATTAGGACTGCAGCTTTAGTATGTTATGCAGATTATACCTAATTATGCAAAAGCATTCCCTTTACTTGTCAAAACCTCCTCGGCGCACCTATTAAACGAAGCAACCGAGGAATACTCTGTGAATGTAATTAATTGATTAATGGCTTAGTGGTGCATGTGGAAATTAAAACCGTGTGTCTGCTGGTGCAGGAGTCCGTGGATGTAATTAACGGAAGGGAATGCGCAGAATCGCAGTTCCCACCGCTGCTATTCCTGTTTGTCGTCCTGGCTGACGATGTTCTCCTGCTGTGGTCCGGACTCACCTGGATCCGGGACCATCCCTGGGTAACGCTCGGCCTCTGAAAGATTGGCATCCTTGTTTCCGTGGCAAACCCCTTCGGCAGAGACTTACCTTGTTGTCGAATAGCTCACCTGTCAGACAAGCTGCTCTCAGAACCTGTGGGGGCTGGGTTCTAGGTATAACTTCTCACTGGTTAATGGGTACTAGTTAGACTATGGCTATTGATAGTCCTATCCCTCCCTAGCTCTTCAAGTTAGCCATAGTCTTACTAGTACTAGTTCAATTCATATGCTAGCCCCTCTGGCACTTGGGGCTTTTACCCCACTCAAAGACTTTTAGCACGCTCAGGTCTCATTTCCCGATTTAATGCACTTTGAGTTGTAAGTTGCTCTGGATAAGACCGTCTGCAGCATGCCCATGATGTGATGTGATGTAATGGGTGGGTTTGAGATCGGAGGCTCGCCTTCTGCCTCTGGAGCCTCCGATGTGGTCACTGACCCACTGAATGACGGGGTGGTGATGCACTTTGCTCCTCTCCCTCAGATCCATAAGGGTGAAAAGCTCTCCCTCTCTGGCCGCTGCTGCGTCCTGTGAAACTCCTAGCCAGAGTCGGTGAAACTCCTCTGCCGCCATCACGTTTGTGCATCACTGTGCAAAACACCGACGCTGTTGTGGGCACTGGGTATATCTCCCAGGAGGGGTCCATTAGTCACTGAATCAAACAGCAGCGATTTGCTACGGAGGGCTGATTCTTTTAATTGGTGCATATGAAATAGTCACAGAATCCAAATCACCAGGCAGCCTATTTCAGTGGCTTTTGAGGTTGGATCGTTGGAACCCACTGTGTGCACTACCAACCAGCATTTACAATGAACCATTCACCTCAATAATTCATTATTTGGGTGGGGGGGGGGGTCTCTTTCCCCCTCCATTTGATAATGTTGAAATGGCCCCACCTCAGTTATAGAGCACTGAATACAGAAGATCAAATCACAATTTGAGATACTTTAACACTTTATACACCGGAAACGCTAGCAGAGTACTGATTATATTAAGCAATATCATTTCTGTATTTTTCAGAAGAAAATTGTTATTTAATATCATTGTATGAATCATATAAGTCTACACAAGTGTTTTTTTCATGGCCCATATAAATCACTTTTTTAATCATCATTAATAAATTTATTAGTCATCACACATGATTTGCTTATGATTTTTGTGAAGATTAGAAAATTATACTCTTTGTGGTTTCAGGAAGTTCATCATTGTAACCACATGGTCACATGCTGCTGACAGCTGATCCAGAACACAGATCAGACTACTTACTGTGACATCAGAGCCATAGTGGTTACTAGGAGCAACCTGCCTCAAGCCACAGTGGTCATCAATTACGAATGTTAATAGCTGCATGGACGACTCATATATAGCTATTTAATAAATGCACTACTAATGCTTAACAAACTAATTGATAACGTTTGTAAGCAAAGTTCACGAACTGTTAACAGGGTCAGCTGTAGCAGTGTTTTGCAAAAGAGAGCTCGGGCAGTATGTTGCCTTAGAGACAGAATACTGAATCAATACCGGTTATTCAAAACTCTGGAAAGTGTTTAATACTCTGCTTTCAGTGATGTTTGTCTGGTTTAAAAAAAAAAAAAACAAAAAAAAAAAAAAACAGGTTAATAGAAATACAGGCGTGCTTTATGGCTGGTCATTAGTGTGAGCGAAGTGTCGAAGTGCAGCCAGTGGACTTGATCACGTGCGGTTGCCTCATCCCATCTAGACGCGTGTGAAGAGAATCTCAACGAGAGTCATCTCTCATCTTTCAGCGCTGCCAGATTAACTGGAGCTACGCATTTGTATGTGCAAAAACCCAACACTCGCCGCAGCAGGAAGCAGGAGTCTTTTTGATGTTTTTTTCCCCCTTTTTTATTGACTATAAAGAAGGATTCATAGTGAAGGTCCAGTTCATCAGTTCTTTGATGCTCACTTATAGATCCACTTATTTTAAGTAGGTCTTGGCACATACATAACCAGCATTATTGGTCTGATATAGTCCTGCCAAGCTGCACTGTACAAACAGACGGGGTAAGCATATATGATGTTTAATATGTAAAATTCAAAATTCAGAGGGTGCTTGTACTCAGACATGTGGGGTACTTACCGAGCACATATCCTACATTGTAGGCTTTGAACAAGCCTGCCTAGAGTTTGCCTCCAGAAGCAAGTCAAAGGCAAACCAGCAGACATTTTGTTGAATATTTACTGGCTGAATAATTACTCATATCCTTTTAAATTATGGAGGAACTTTGCAGTCTTACGCAAATATCTCATTACACCCAAAAGAGACGCTCCGTCTTGGGAGTGCAAATTAATTATTTGGTATTTTGTTTTAATTGAGGCTAGTTTCTTCAATAATTTGTGACAAATGTGAAGAACCGGCCTTGATCTACATTGCATTGCATGTTCTGACTCAAAAGATGCTGTGGAAGGGCAGGGATCTGATAATGCGCCGGAAAGGGAGGAAAATCACTTTTACAAAGCGACAGAGGTATACGAATATTATCTGTATGCAGGTCCCACTATCATTATATTGTGGTAAAATTAAACATGTTGGTATTTAATAAATACTCTTATCCAGATTGGCTTATATAACCATTAAAACAATACGCCAATTAGGTTCTGCCCAATGGGAGAACAGTCATGCCTCACGTGGGAATGGAACCTGCAGCATCTCCATGGCAAGGCCCAGTTCTATTACAAAGTGCAACCATTACACAAAAACGAATGCACACAATTACAATACACGACAGTGACAATGTCATAGCAGCAGTACAATACAGTGCAGTACAATTATTATAACTACTTAATGTAGTACCAGTGCTACTACAAGCCAACTCTGATACAGTACATGTTATAGAGGACACTGGATCTAATCTGGACTCATAGAGACTGCTGATATAGAGGTAACACAGAACATTTTACGGTGAACTTCTATCGTGTATACTAGTACGACTACTATAAATAACATTACTTCTCATACTACTTCTGCTATTTCTGATACCACTGCTACTATTACTACTACTGCTACTGCGAGTAACAGTACCAAATGGTTCTATGACTTTTGTCACAACTACTACTACAGCCAATACTAATAACAACAACAACAATACTACTTCTATGAGTAATACTATCACTAGTACTGCTGCCACTGCGGCCACTACTACTAGTATTAGTACAAAATGATTCTGTGAGTACTGTCATCACTGCAACTACAACCAGACTTCTGCTAACGGCAACAATACTACGTCTAAGACTCATACAATTACTTATACTATTACTACTACTACTACTACTACTACTACTACTAATATTAGTATGAAATGATACTATGACTACTGTCACTACTACAATTACAGCCAATACTAATGATGACTGCAAAATACTACTACTTCTGCTACCAAAAATAATGATAATAATAATGTTGATGTTGGCGATGGTGCACATATCTCTGAAATTGGATCTTGGATGGCGCTGGTGTCAGGGACTCCCACGCGAGCGATCAAATCGGGGGTTAATGGGGCTCGATAGAGAGACGTGACGGGATGCAATCAGAGGAGGCAGCTCAGTCATTGCCATAATGAGATCAACTCCACAGCCAGGAAAACCAATTAGGGAAAAATACTTTTGTCTAGTCATGTGAAAACGAGATGGAGTGAAATCAAACCGTAAACCAATAATAACTTTGAAAAAAAAAAAAGAAAGAGTGAGTGAGAGGCTGAAGTAGAAAAGTGAGGAAAATCCCGGTGGCGCCTTGCCAGAGTTTGGAAATGATACAACGCGGCACCCAAAAGACTCCCTCTTCTTCTTTTTGTGATGTGTTCTTTTTCTTTCTGTGTATTGAAGTCTGAGCCCACCCAGGATTGCAGTTGATTGCGAAGATGAAAATTAACTAAACGGATGTGCCGATTAGCGAAGGGTAGAAATGAGGGAGGTCCCATTTTCCCTTTCGAATTAAGAGACTCGTCGATACAGAATTAACAAGCAAGGGTGATTATGTCTTGTTGTGTGATTACGGCACTTACGAGCATTAGCACCAATCTTGCCTGTTTCGCCTTTTCTAAGAGTCAAGACGTGCACAATGCTTGGTTGTTTTATGTAGTCTCTGCTCCAGGTACTTTGCCTCCAGTAGAATGTCTGGATAACATTGTTACTGTTTCTGGACAAGGATTCCTGCAAACTGATTGGTGCCCGTAAATTTGTATGATGGAATTTGATTGGATAGGAGTTTCCCATTGTTCCACAAGTCCTCTCTCGTAGGATTTGTCAGAACTACAAACTGAACAGGGGTTTATTGGTAAAGAACACGCCTGAAGGTTGGGCAGTTGCACCACATCAGACTAAAGGTTAATTAGGCTGAGAGTCGAGCCTCACAGATAAGATGAGATATTTAAATTTAAAGGCCCTTGTACACTTCTACAAAACTGTCTGTAAAAGAAAAAAAAAACTCCCCATTAATTAAGTATGGTTTTTTTGAAGAAGTAAGCAAACAGATAATGAGTACATAGTGAATAGTTTATGAGTGTGAAATAATGTATGAATAATTATTTTAAAAATGTAGTACTAGTATGTTCAGATTTGTTGCTTTGAATTAATGTCAGGTTTCAGCACTGTTATCTTCAGTTGTATAAAGTTAAGCCAGAGTGGTTCTGTGTGCTGACATCTCAAATTGAAATATCATCCACAGTTAACATCATGCTTGCCCTTGTTCTGTGTAAGTCAAACTTAATTAGCTTTATAATTTTTATGAGATGTTTTCTAACAATATCAATGAAAGTCTTTGCAAGAAAAAACTTGTTTTATAATTCTGAATTAAGATGTTTACAGCTGCATGCAAAAAGTAATGCAAAAAAAGTTTAGTTAAGACAGAAAAAAGTGGGTCGATACCATATTGTGTTATTTTTTTTTCCCACAAACAGACATTTTTGGCCAAATTCAGACCAAGGCTATGTGCAGCTCAGTTGTATTTTCTTCAGGCCTTTTAGAGCCCAACGTCGCTCTGAGACTACATCTACATGGCACGCAACCCAGGTCTGGATTCAACCCATGAAGGTCAATGAAGGACCTTTTCCTATCTATCTATCTATCTATCTATCTATCTATCTATCTATCTATCTATCTATCTATCTATCCATCTATCCATCCATCCATCCATCCATCCATCCATCCATCCATCAGTTAATTTATTTTAGTATCGACATATTTGTTCCGCACTTCCTATCCCCCCTTACCCAACCTCCCGAGAGTTCTGTGCTAAAGATTGAATTGATATGGAGGCCGAACAGGGAAAGGCGAAAGTTTGACTTTGGGCCCCCCCCGTCGGCCTTTTATCATCCATATTGGGCAGCCCAAGAGGCGGAGCATTAGGAAAGGGGTGAGGCCACAGGGATGGCGGCACAGAGCGCTCATGAAAATTTGACGTGATGAAGCACAAATGAGGAGGAGGAAGATGGCGAGGATACAGGACGGGGGAGGAAAGGGGGAAATATAGTGTTCCAAATCTCCAGGTGAGCTCCGCAACAAAGAGGAAAGGGGGGGGGGAATGGAGGGAGGGAGCGGGGGAGGGGGCTTGAGTTTGAGCGACGGCTCATGTGAGACCCACCGACAAGTAAGATTCCTCAGATCAACTTTCGACTTTTCAACCCCCCCTCCCCCACAGAACACCCCCCCCCCACCCCACCCACAGGCTTTTGCTGCAGTGAGAGGAATATGTGGCTGGGGAGGACTGGGGGGGTACAGGGGGAGGGTTGGGGGGGATCCCAAGAGACAGCCTGTTTTAAGACAGGGATCATGCGAGCTGTGAATTTCCATGAACTCCGCTCCTCTCTTATGAAAAAAAAAAAAAAAGTGGCATATCAAGAAGTACATAAAATCATAAAACCCAAAATAGGGAAGGAATGATGTTCAAAGCTGTCTCAAAGTGCATGAGGCATGTATTACAGTGCACATATTTTTGGCTTTTTGTCACTTTGACGCACACAAGAACTGCAGCATATCCTTCCATACTGCAGTGTTTAAATACAGTGAGTTCCAGAGAAAGCCTAAAAGAAAAACACTAATACATCGTAACATTTTATACTCTGCAGGTAGTGTACAATATAATGTTAACACCCATGTGTTCCACCAGTGAAATGTCCTGTGTTGTGGCTTAGGGTGCATTTTTATGCTGTTGGTTTCAGTATGTCCATATCCCTGGAACACGGTTTTGATTTTTGGCTGTCACTTAGTGTTATTCAGTGATAGTTGTCGCCCCATGATAGAGAACCCCTCTCCCAAACTTGGGGGTGTCTTTTAAGGCGGCAGTAAGTTCACAGAGCATGAGAGGCTGTTAAGCTGTTTGAAAAGAACATTGCACTGACGTTATCCATACCTTATAGCCTTCTCTGGCAGAACCCAGATCAGAACCCAATCAAGCATTTGTGGTGTTGGCAGGGCTCGGCGCATACAACATTGATACGGCAAGTATAAACGTAGCCTGAGACACTGTGATTGGTGTTGTGGAAGTGATGAACAGTGTCAGTTCTGGATGCACACTGCTTTTTTAACTCAATTTGGTGTATGAAACTTGTGGAAGTAGCTGCCAATGAGAGAAGCTTCACAGAGAGAAATTTAAATCATTCTTTAATATGTGCACGTATTTAAGAATGATTTCAATTTCCGGTGGCAGGTACAATGGTAACACACACATTTTCTATGAAAAAACATCTTTGTAACCCCAGTTGTATCTGTCAATAGAAATTAATTTCACATTGATTCACCTTGACATTTTTTTTTCAGTTACATGTATCTCGCTGTTTTAAAAATGGCATGTCTGTGAAAGTTGGAGGGTTATCGCTGTAAAACCTTAATCATCACAATAAATGTACACCTGTTTCAGTCAGCGTAGCCTCAGCTGTAACTGCCAATAGAAATTCACATCACTTTTTTGAAAAAAAGTCCCAGAAAAATGTCCCAGAATGCATTTTGATGGAACTTCTGACCTTGAGCTGTAGCTATCCCTGCTCAGGATTCAGGTAGAACAGCAGAATCTGCAGAAGCACAGCTTGGGATTTCAAAATGGATGCAAAAACAAAAATAGTTTAAAAAAGAAACAGTCAACCAACTGTTCTCATTTTTAATGCTTGTGTCAAAAGTCTGACGTCAGTCATCAACGTCTAAACCAGAACAAGCCCAGTTAGAACATAACCATGGTTACCTCACAGTTGGGTGTTTTTTTTTTTTTTTTTTGTTCCATTAGCAAATAAATAATTGAGAAGCTTTATATATGTGGATCGATATTTGAGCAGAAAACAAACTGGATCATTAATGCAATCTCTCAGATTGTATGTGATAAAACAAGCTTTTGCTTCAAAAATCCTATCCCGGCACACAGTTGACAGCCTGCTGCTATGAAATTTCACAAAGATTCAGATGTGTAATGGAAGGAGGGTGGCTGGGGGAGTCATACGCTGATATGAGAGATCACAGTGTTAGATATTAGTGTTGTATCTGTTTGCATAACTCTGTCGCAGCTCTGCAGTGAGACCCTCCTCACAGCAGAGTCTTGTGTTTTATTTAGTCTACATTACAGGCCGTAGCTATCAGCAGTTGTTTATAACCACTGAATGAGGAGTAAAAGTGAAACCCCTTTGGTTTTGCATCAGTCAAGATCTTGTCCATACCAAAGTATGTGGAAGATGTTAGTGAATATATTAAAATAAATGGTGAGAAGTTGAACAGCGCAGCCCAGTCATGCATGATCAAGAACATACTTACACACACACACACACACACACACACACACACAAAGATGAAAAGTGGGTACTAGTCAACAGGGTAACTAGCTGGCAGGGGTCAGGAGGAAATCTCAAGCAAAAGAAACTATGCATTTATGTGACTATTACACATGTTGGGTTTAGAAACTCACGAGAAACTGCAGGTGTAACGGCGTGTGACCCTGTGTAAGGGGCAGACTGTGTGAGACTCAGGCTCGGGGTGTGAGGGGAGATGGGAGGCCTGATGGAGCCTGTCTGGAGCCACCCCAGCGAGGCTGGCTCTTGCCCCAGAGTGAAGGGTGGGCCGCTGGTTGGTGGGGTACACGAGGGCTCGAGCGAGGGGACGTTAAACCAGCGGCGCGGTAAAGCAGCGCTTCAGACCAGAACGACGGCTCATCGGGTAAATGACCGCACCTGCCTGCAGCCGCCTCAGTTCCATTTCATTAGTTTCGGGGGCTCCGTCCCCCCAATTGCATTACATCCTTGATTTGATAACCCTAAAACAAGAGACGGCTTTCAAAAATGAGTATGCAACCTGGAGTCCAGATGGACCTCCGGAACACAAACCTCAGCGTTACTGATTGACCCGTTGGCTGAATGTTTGGATGACCCACTGTCATCCTTATGCACAATGTTTTACATGTATAATACACAAGCTGCTGTCTTTGCTCCCAGCTTTGCAGTGAATTCAGGATGGCCCAGATGTGGAGACAACCTCTTTTGAAGCCTATTATGTCATTTGACTAAAAAAAAAAAATGATACCTCTCACTTTAACTCTGAGATCTGGGGGGTATTCCAAGTACGTGGTTTAGTGATGACTTCATTCTCCTAGCAAAACAAAGCCAAAGGGCTCTTTTTTTAAGAGGTTTACCACTTACTATGACTTAACTTATCTGGATTAATCACTAAACCATGTACTTTGAATACCCCTGGCCACATACTACAGGTGTGTGCAAATAAACACACACCGTATGGGTGTAATTGCGGTCTTATTTACACTGCTGTTATCAATACTGTCACTGTAGTCTTATGGGTGAGTATGAGGCCTATGAGCGCATTCTTGAACCTGCTCTTGTCCCACCGTCACTGGAATTTTGGGCTCAAAACTGGCCCTTGGAATTCTGGGCTCAAAGAGCCCTCCGGCCGAACTCTCGACAAGTTGTCTAACAGCTGTCCGCCAACGCGTGTGAAGCAGGGCTCGGGGCAGATAAGGCTTGCTAAAGGCTCTGGGACTCGTCAGGGGCACTAGCCTCGCATCAGAACGGGCCGCAGGGGGCCCACCGGCGCGGAGAGTGGCCGCCGCGCCGGCGCTATCTATCTTTTATTCTGTCCCCTGTCTTTCCCGGGCTCTTGAATGTGACCAGGGGAGTCGGTTTGAGTGACAGAACCGGCGCGGGAGGCCTGGGAGGAAGGAGGTCAGCTCTTCCATTTCCAGACGGTGTGTAATTGTACCAGTGGACATGTGTTCGAGGCAGATAAGAGCAGGCCGGGTGGAGGAGAATGAGGGGGTGTGTGCGGGTGGGGGGGGGGATTGGGGGGTGTCACTGGCTGGCAGACCCTGAGTGATGTAGCTCAGCTGTTTGGAGGGAAGGGGAATAGTGGGGGTGGGGGGGGGTTGAATGGAACAGCCAGGTAATTTCAGTGGGAGTGAGCTGAAGCAGGGAGACAGACTCAATGGTGGTGACTGTAGGATTGGACCCAAGCTTTAGCTATGACAAGCATATCCCCTTACCCCTAACCCCCCACCCACACACACACACAAACACATATACACCCACCCGCTCACACAC
>JAFBMS010000218.1:447241-472241 GCA_019788955.1 Albula glossodonta
TGCAACAGTGGTGTTGTGAAGAAATAAATAAATGTTAGAATGCAAACAATATGTGTGGGACCAGGGCTTACTCCAGCAGCCTCCCTGTGCCAGGCAGGAGCCAGCTCTGACCCTGGCCAGACTCTCAGAGTGTTTTTCCACCTTCACCCAAAAAACTCATGCCTTCATTTTAGACTCGGCTTCACGAGAGAAGAGCACATACTGCCAAAAAACAAACAAAAAAAACACTCAAATTTTGAGTAAAGAATGATAAATGTCTGGCACCGAAACATCAATAAATGAGAAGTTATGTTTTGTTTTTTTGCAGTATGCAGTTTGAGTTTGTGTTCTTTTCTTTTGTTGGTTTATGTCAGACTATAGAACCATCTTCACTAAAATGATTGGTTAGAAAACACCATTCCGGAATGTGGGTTGCCTATCATTCCGAACTGCACTGTGTCCACCATGCTTTTAGCCCTGCTAAGTGTAAGTCTGGTACACAATGGTACCTAATGAATAAAAGCTAATAATATCTCTTTTCTCATAAGCTAATTGTATCAGGATGTTATTCTGTGGCAGTAGCACAATGGTTAGAGGGCTGGTCCTGTAACTCAGCCTAGTAGCAATATCTGTTTTACAGCCCACATGTTTGAGTTATTCATCCGTGTGCCTCAGTATTGATAACACTACCCATTGGTTCCTGTTTTTTTTTTTGTTTGGTACGTTGTGCCAAGATCAGGGATTAAATTTAGCTGTTTAGGAATTAGGTATGATGCGGCTCACTTGGAAATGGAAATGTTAAAAGAACCTGGGATCTCAGTTTCAGATTACAGTACGATAGAAAAGTACGCTGGAAAAATGCTAGAAGGCTGCCAGCTTTGAAAAATGCAGGCTGATTTTTAAAATAAGGAGATAAATGCTGTAAGTGAACAAGATACTGGGGGTTCTCTGATGTCTGTGTGTATGTGTGTGTGTGTAAAACCAATACGATACGAACACACCATGTGCACCTTCTTTCTGACCCGGCACCTACATAAACATAAACTGGGCAAATTTAATATGTGACCACTTGTGTTTTACATTAGCGGCGGTGTGATTTATGGGCCTGGAGGAACACTCTTGTCCATGGCAGACTGCATGAGTTATCCATTCCCCTGACAGCAGGCTTTACTGAAATCAGCACAATATCAGCTCAGATCCAGATAGGACTTTTAAACCTGCGAAAGGGTGATTTTTGATCTCGTATGCTTCTTCCCTGATGTCACTCCAGTCGATGCCCTCCCACAGAAAGCAACATGTGTCCCATATGTGCTGCTGCCATTATGGCCGTGAAATGCAGCAGAACCGGACCCCACGACACACCTCATCGCCCTCTCTCATAAGCCTCTTGTAAGACAGTCACGCTGTACTTCATGAAAATTCATGACAAATCAATGCACTATGGAAACAAAATGACAGACTGCGTAACTTCTGGAATTGTATTCAACTGACTTGCATTGTATAGTTTTCCCTTTTAAACCCTCAAGGTGTTGTTTTAAAATTCCGATATCAAATGTGACCAAATTCAAGGAGGGTAGAGAACGGTGAGCGAAAGCTACTTTAACTACTGGATCTATTTGCTAACGAACCGTTTATTAAAAAAAAAAAACAAAAAAAAACACATAAATTAAAAGAATGATAACAGCGCCATCCTTTTCCATCTGAATACATCTACGTGTAATGAAAAAAAAAAAAAAAAAGAAAACAGTATATGAGGCACATACTACTGCTACTACCACCACTACTGTTACTAAAATCAGAATAATTGTGGTTACTATTAGATATGTGAACATCGGTGGGCTGAACCATAAATTATGTCCCCCGACGAACTTGTTAAATTGCTTTTGATTTCACTCAAATAATCAAAGCAGGAAAAAAGAGCAGGTAAAAATGAAATAACGCTCACCACTTTCCACTGAAGGCTTATCTTTTAGTGACACATCAACGTCGGAATTTTTCGGAACGTCTCGCGCGTCCAACATTGAGTGAACAGACGCCACCCGGAGAAGGCAGAAACACAGCACCGCGATCCACAACATTTTGGCTTCCTACAGGCTTCTGGGGAGCAAATCAAAATAACACCAAGTCAATACCCGGATAGTCCTTGAGTGATTGTAAGTATTACACCAGCAATCAAATAATAGGAGTTAAGAAGATATTATACTACTAGCTCACATACCCTCGACTGACAGAAGATACACTCTAAAACCTGTTTAATCTGATACGAGCGTCAAGCGTTTCTCTCCATATACAGTATATATTTATTATGTATATACATTACATATATAAATATATTAACCCGGCAGTTTCCTCCGCCCAGTATCCTCCTAGTTCCAATCGGCAAATCCAAAACGCCACAGACCTTTGAGAGGGCATTTCGCCTCGCCAGTGAGAACGTGACATCACGAAGATAATCCAAACACTCAGTTAGTGAGAACACATTTCTTCCCTGGTGTTTGACACCTCTTTTTATATATATAAAAAAAATCTGGGTAGGCAGACAGATGCGCGAGCGTCGTTCCGAGCCAATAAAAAATAAATAGAGAAAGTGAGAAAGAGAGAGAGAGATGAGCAAACAGCCAACCGGATTCACCCACAGCTCAGGGAACCAACATTTCACGCACAATTTAAGTTTTTGTTCCTCCTTTTACTTCTTCAGTTTAAGCATGCGTAGTACCCCTTTCTATATCGAGAAATAATTCCCGTGAACATTCAAGATGTTTTACATGCACTCAACATAACCACTGTGTCTCCACGAACTAAAAGTTTCATTTCAAACAGAACAAAACACACACACACACACACACACACACACACACACACACACACACACACACACACACACACACACACACAGGTGTATCAAATAGCTTTGGTCCCGTTGGTTACGCCCGGCTGTAAATCTGAGATAGGGACTCTTGGCGCAGTCCTTCAGAAATTTTATATTTGGCTCCCCAAACCTTGTTTTGTTGACTGTATCTACTCCCCTTCCCATTGCGTTTCAAAGCTTCTTGTTGTCCTTGGCCGCTTCTCCGGGTGGATAGCTTTAATTGTGCTTGATAGTGAATTCCAAGGAGACGTAGCTGTACCAGAGCATGCCTGCACGCTGGACGCTACAGTTTCCGCTGCTCGGATGCATAGAATTTGGAGACACGAGGCTTGCGCTCAACGGTTATAAACTTTTATAAGCTCGCTCTGAGCAAACGAACGAACGAATAAATAAATAAATAAATAAACAGTGTGCTTATATGTCTTTAGGGTCTGACCTCCGCGTTTTAGCACGTCAAACGCCAACTTGTTGAAGTCTTTCAGTTGTATGTCATCATGTGCACCATTTATTTGGACAATACGTATGTGTGTGTGTGTTCTCATTCTAGTTATGTCTGGGTAGTAGTGGAAGGTGAGAGGTGGGTAAAAATATATAAAGTGGACGTACTTGCTACGGGCTGGTGTCCAAAACAATTTACGAGGTCTTCCTTTGGCAGGAAACTGACAACTTTCACTTGCTTTGCAGGCTGCTGTCTTCAGTCATTTCCCGTACAGCGATCAAAGGTGTAAAGGCTGAAGCGTATAGGCTGAGGGTGCTTCGCAGTGGTGGAACAATGTATCCTCCTGTCCTCCACTACCTCCACATATTCTCCCTGACAAAGGGTGGAGACAAGGTAGTAGGAAAGGATTCTTTCAAGTACCACCTTGACCACTAGTCAAGGAAGAAACGTTGCTTAGAATTTTTACATCTGACCACCTCACGTCAATCTCCTCGGAGCAACCTGGCTGTCTTGGCTCACGGATACCTATCAAATTGCGTAACGCACAACAGCAGTGCAGTGTTTCAGAGAAACCCCGATATTATTTTGATAATTGGAGTCTTAGTTGGAGTTAACCGTGAACTCTTTGTTCAGAGTGCATCCGCTATTCGGGAAAATCTGGAAATACTGTGCACAGAAAAAAAAGATTAACACAATACCGTTATTTACACAGGTGCAGGTGAACCGCGAGAAAGGAGAGCTGAATCAGAAATTATGCAAAAACGTCGTTGTTTCAGACTTCGCAATGCCAAGATATTTGTTTAGTACATTTTGTGCTGTTGTAATCAGAGGAAAAATAAGGCATAAACATAGTATTTTATAAACAGCTGACTGAGCTGGCTGTGATTTTAATAAAGCAGCATTTACTGTCAGCTTGGACATGTCCAATGAAAAGTACATGAAGAGATTTCTCCTCAACTAGAGGGGAGACTCCATTATTTAAAATTACTGTCCAAAGAGCCACATGAACGGCATTACAGACCACGCTAAAAAATAAACCCGATATGTCATGTTGAGAGTATCAGAGAAGTCAACGTGGACCACTGCATTTCTGAACAATGTTTTTATCAGATACGATATTGACATGGAAAATCGAGCTGAAATAAGAAACAGTGAAGCAGCAGACCCAAACGCCTTCCTGGAACCATGAATTCCAGCACAACCCGAGAGTATTTCTAAATACTTTCCCCTCATTAGCAAAGCAGTTCTTCAGAACAGTCATTACACATAAAAAATGATCAGAAACATCTTAACCAAAACAAATTGAGCAGAACTATTTTAAAAACCTGAGGGAAATTCAGCCGTTGAAAAAGGGTCCGCCTTCAAAAAAAAAAAAAAAAAAAAAAAAAAAAAATCCTAATCTTATTAAAATAGAGGCAGACTTGCCACCATTTTGAGAACAAACATGTACATTAATGGGACATCCAAAGATGAAATTTCACACCCTCAGCTGTGTAATTACCATGGCACAGTTTAAACGGATATATGCCAGGGGCAATTTCACCGCATTGGAGAAAAGACAGTTCTGATCTCATCTAACTCTGGAAAAACCCGGCAAACCTACAAGATGATATATCACATACAGCAGCTAACTCACAGGAAAAGAGTATCCACTTTTCTACATGACTGAATAGGACCTGGGATTATGTGATGTTAACAGGCATAGAAAAGTCAAACCTGGAAAAAGGAGAAAGATTCTTGCCTCACTTGCTGTAAAGCAGAAATATATAGTGTATTTTTTTCTGATCGGACAGGGACTTATTTTAGTTTATTAACGGCAAAGCAGAGATCCAGAATCCAAAAAAGTTCAGGCAAAAGGTCAAAATTAAACACAGCAAAGACAACAAGTACAAAAAAAAAAAAAAAAAAAAAAAAAAAAGAAAAAAAAAAAAAAAAAAAAAAAAAAAATCATACACAGAGTAACTAGCAGCCAACAAAAATATTACCAAACAGGTATAAAACACTGAGGCAAACTGTCAATGGACAATGAAATATGAGGGATTTAAATACTGAGGTTAACAGGGAACAGGTGAGCGAAACAACAGGTGAGACAGAACAGGTAATCAGGTAAGGAATCAATCAATGAAACAATCAGGCAGGGAAACAGCAGGTGGAACAACCATGAGGAAAGCATGAACACAAAAATTACATGACCAAAAAACACGGAAGTGAAAACAAAACAAAAACTCAGTAAGATGCCAGTGTATGGACACATTTGACAAATAAAACAATAATGCCTTTTGGTATGTGCTTTTCATAAGGGTTAATGATATTTATGACAGCCAATGACATTATAGAACAGGATTTACATAAATCAGTGGTGAACGACCCCATTGGCCAATGAATCATCCCCAGAGTAATTGTCTCAATGGCTCCCTCCATTTGCACCTCAAGCTGATGGACGGTGAGCACAAAATGGCTGCCGTGCATCTCCAGGGCGGGTCATACACCCTGGAGATGCCATTGAATCATTGTGATTTCATGTTGTATTTATTGTATCGTTGTAACTGTTATTTGTACATGCCACTTTGTTTTACTGTCCTGCTGACCTTTTTACCAGGCTACCCTCGCAAAAGGGTTTTTGCTTGGTTAAATAAAGGTTAATAAATAAATAAATAAATAAATAAATAATACAGACAGGGGGTGGTTGCTGTGAGTTTCCCACCTTCACTGTTAAAGTGCTTTGGGTTAAAGGCAAAGCTCTATAAATGCAATCCAACATCACTATCACCATCACAATCATCACAATCATCACCATCATCATCATCATCATCATCATGCTATTCCCTGGGGGTGGCAGCATCTGTTGTTTTGTGTTTTCATTAAGGCCAGCGATCAGATCAGACCCAAAAAAAAAAAAAAAAAAAATAGGTGATGTGATCAGGCCACTTCATCACTTGCTTTTATTGATTCATTAAGCGCTAGGCAACAGTGGAAAAGAAAAACCCTGTGCACAGACTCTGTGGCCATCCAGGTCTGGCCACTGATACAGATGCATTCTGGGACACTTAACTCTGGACTTAGTTATTGTGCGCCGCCTGGATGCTCTATAAATATTTCCATCCGACCAGCTAACCCTGGCCTCTCTGCTCTCTCCCAGGCCTGCTTTGATCAGATCCACCCAGGTCTGTCATCTCTCAAAACAAACCAGCTCCTCCAATGCAAGAAAAAAAAGGAGAAAAGGAGAAAAATTCTGTCCCTGAGCTGCTAAAGCCAGTGTTGGTCCAGGAGACCCACAGGGTGTACTGGCTTTAGTTTACATGATGTTACAATCAAAAGGTTTGATGAATGTTTGGATGAAATTCATTAAATATTAAGCACTTGGATCATCCATCTGCTTGGGAACCCCTCTTCTGTTAATCACTTTCAGAGAGCCTCTATGATTACACGTCTTTGATCATGCCAAACTGTGCTCCTTTCATCATGTGTTTCGGTGAATGGTAGTGTTGATTTTGCTTGTTGATTTGATGGCAGTGCTCACACAAACAGTGTTTTCATAGGTTTATGCTGTTGTCAGGCATGCCGGCGCATTCTTTATTAGCAACACCAAACCTTTTACTGTGCAAAAAAATTACATTTAGGAATTTAACACATCCAGGAGATGATTACAATACACAAAAATGAACCACACCATGCACTCAAGAAGCAGCTAGAAATAGGGCGTAGCACACTTTTGGGACACAGCAAGAGTATAGAAGAGATACCTAGAAGAGGAACCATTCTTGTTGGCAAGGTGACCAGATAAATCGGCAACCTGTTGAAACTAATGACACCTGGTGAGCTGAGCTAACCGCATCATCAACTGCACTAATTAATCAATTAAATAAAACTATTATTATAATTATTATTATATTTATTTGCATAGCAGCTAAATCTAGCACACTGATATGGCTCTTCAGGACCAGCGTTAGCCACTGCTGCTCAAAGCCCCTTAAAAGAGCACACTTCTCTATGCTTACTTATGCACATATGTAGCTGTTGTGTATGACGTGATTTTATATCTCAAATTGCAATAGACTTGTCCGCTTTGCCTTGGTTTTCTCTGCTTTGCGTCTTGTTACTTTGTCCTGCTGTTATTTGTAAATAAGTGTTTGCCTTTTGTTTTGTACCTATTAATGGATAGCAATGGAAATGGCCTATTTTATTTTTTAATGAAATCTGGAATGCATTTAGCAGATCATGCATAGACTTGTTTGTGGTAACTGTTGATTATTGTTCATTGTCCTCACAGAGTAAACATAATCAACATAGCAAAGAGATGAATACCTCACCGGATGATTAGCTACATCCAGAAATAAACATCCACATGAGAAAGAAGTCAACTATCCAAATGTACAATTGCAGAAATGAGTCACTTTTCACATTTTGGAAAGGAAAACTCTGTGAGAAACAAATGTTTTGCTCTAAGGACGGCAGCAGTGCACATTTGAGCTAATGGAGCCTCTTTACAAATGAAAACATTTATACAGCCAGTACAGTTTTGTAAGTGACTCACATAGATTGTATGACTGTATATCATATTTTTTGTCAAAATTTATTTTTATCATGGAAATACTCTGTTTTGTCAATATATTTAGTACCTGTTATCAATATGTATACATGCTAAAGCTTGGGTTGCTAATCAATTAAGCAATAAATAAATGAATTAAGTGCATGATTGATGTAATTAATTGTGATGACTCACACTGTCACACATTGTAAGAATATTTCTTTTAAAGTCAAGCACTTGTAAATCTGGAAACAAATCGACCATCAAATCAATCTATAATCATACAAAAGATTTGTATCAAACACAAAGGGAGTGTATCAAACACAAAGGAATTACAGTAAATGGAATACCATTGTAGATTAGCGTCTTTGTAATTGTGAAAACAAATGTAGCAGTCCTATGAACTATAATAAGTGCAACCTGAAATTATTTCCTTTGCGTCATATAAAGAGCCATTACACAGCTTTCTGAAATTTAACTGTTCACCTCAAAGTCTGTCTTTCCCCTTCTTCATTGTAGCTAGCAAGGTGTGGACATGCTTAGACATTGTGTGTGTACCAGGACTGAGGGGTCTTTGGGATGTGTTTACAAAGTGGTGAGTCACATTCTCCAAGCCCAGAGGAGGATTCTCAGTTTTCCAGAAAATACCTTTCATGGTGCTAACCTATGTGTTATGTCATCATAAATAATTGCATTCTATTTTATTTTAATGAATTAAACATATCAAATTAAATCTTAGGCGTCATTTATGCTGGGGACATGTCCCCACCACTTTTCTTTGTAAGTAGCCACATCGTTAACGTCGTTATCCCCAGCACTTTTCAAAACAAACTGACGGCCATGAATTAACCACAAAAGTCAACATATCAATTTTGACAGCCCGAGTTTAAACATACCAGTGACCGACAGTTGAGTGTTGTTCCACATTACCAGGGATCACGAAACCTCATCACAGCCATCACAACCTGTAGATGTAACCCAATAATAATAAGCTTTCAGTTTTTAAAATATTTTAAAATATTTTCCCCCCAATTTTTCGCAACCTGAACCTAACCAAACTTGTTGACTTCATCGCAGCACGCACTCTGCTGGGTTTGTTGGAGAGGCAAAACACATGACTCCTCTGATTCATGAGTTGACAATTCAGCCACACACTGCCTATGACAGCGGAGGATGCTGAAGTCAGTGTATGTATGAGGCCAGTGATCTTGGCCGGCTTACCCCCTATCATTCACAGCAAGGCTGGTCCAATTGTTGCCTTGCCAATGTGGACCTCTGACCATAGCCAACAATGGACAGACCAGTTACAGCCCCCTGATCTCAGGCCTCTGAGGAAACATCTTACCCTGAGCCACACAGAGGCCCCTGCTCTCAGTTTATCTGAATTCAAGAAACCGAAGTCTGAATGGACTCAAACAATGCTCGAAGCACATATGGTTTAACCTCATTTTCGACATCTGTACCCCATAACCAGAAACATACCCTACCTGAGTCTCACATCGTTGTCAGACTTTGGCCTGGAACCTCAATCACCACATGGGGCAAAGGTCTGGCTGGCTTAGCATTCTCCACAAAATGATTTTTTTTTTTCAAACATGTTCTGGAGGAGGTAACCTTTTGTGTGCTGGTTTTTTTTGTTCTAGATACAATCACACTATCAGTAATCACTACAGGCTCTTATGTTTTAAATTATCCGACGCTCCTTGATGCCGAGTGAAGGATTTATGCCAGAGACCTTCACTCCCACAGTTTTTTGCTGGTGTTTGTTTCCACCTGAAAGTCCACTTCCAGTTCAAACCCAAGAAACTATTTTAGCAGGTTAATTAAATGCTGAGTGACAGTGTCAGTTTGGTCGGTCTCCCATCATAGCGCAGCGTACATTCACTCTCAGCTGCAGATTTCAAAATTAATTGCAATCTCTGCAGACATGACGTAGCTCACGGTATGCAGTTTCAAAGCCTTTTTCTTTGCTTTTACTACATTTTGGTTTCAGTTTATTACCAGTTTGATGCCTGTTATTTTTTAACACATATTATGGAAATCAACAATAAATAGCTATAAGCGATCACAATGAGCAAAATCTGGAAAAATGTTTTATATAATAGCATTTTTATATAAGATGCAAACAATAAATACTCTGTGCCCAAATGTATTACTGGCAATTTAATTGAACATGATTTTAAACACAACAAATGCCCGTTTTGAAAATAATTTTACCGTGAACCAGCTGTTGCATTCATGAGCTGTTCCCCAGGTTAATTCGTTTGTATTTCAATGACATGGACGATCAAATTAAAGCACTGGGAGATGGGGCGGAATGAGGCTCTCTGGTGAAAGCTCGAGCTTGGTGATAGCACATTTTGGCCTTTCATTAAAGCCCCATCAGGTTTTTAATAATGAAAATAAAAAGGTTTAATTAAAGTGATTTATTACGCAGGGAGATTAGGGGGAGTCATTTATGACGCAGTAATCGGGCTGAAAGGTTTTAATACGGTAGGTGAAGACTGAGCCCCTGTATATGAGGCAGATGAGCTATCACTGTCGCCTTTGTCCTCTCTTGACCTTCAGCGGGCCCATATCGACCTCAGATTCCGTGCTCTGAGGTATGCCGAGCCTATGAGATTGGGTTGCCAGGAGTCCTGATTTCGGGACCCAACATGGTGACCAACTTGTGAAAACTGGGGGGAATTACCCTGGATTTATACCACACCCTGTGCATGGCCAAAGAAAAAAAGCCATTTTGTGCTGGGAATGGGTTCATGAGGGGTCCCACATTAAACTTGAAAGAAACCTTGCTTGCGCACTCTTGAAAGTCTCCGGATGACAGTGTCCTCTGAAACCCTGAATGCAGTGCAATTTAACATAATTAACTGGGTTGGTCTGCAGGGACCGCATCACTAGCCTTTGAACCCAAACACATTGGAACATTTCTGCTGTATCACCCCTCATAAATAAACATGCAGCAACCAACTGTAATAAGATAATGAAGCTTAAATACAATTTTAATACGACATAATTTAAAAGTCATAATAACAAACCATAAAAAAACAGCAAATTCTGAATTATTTCACTACATGTGCAGGACTGCACAGACCCTGGAAAAATACATTTGGACATTTTGTTCTGAATATTGGTGAAAAAAAACAGATGCTTATTTTTTTATATTATCATGCTTTTATTATTACATTTTAAGGACATGTATGCCATGAGCTGCCATTCAGTTTGGACCCAGATGAATATACATGTTTTTTCCCTAAGAAAACAACATCCAAATGTGCTAGATTTTGCTCAGTGTTGTGATCATGTTTCCCCATATGGTCATGATAAAGAGTACACACTATAAGCTCAACCATAAATAATGTAAGCATGAATTCAGTTGAATACTCTGAACCATATACATTTTGAATACATTAAATATTATACCAGGAAATGCTTCTGACAGCACAAGCATAAAATTGTGAATGGAAAAGACAGCATGTGATGTATTTTGTTAACCCAAAGTTTTGAGGCCCTGGTGTTTCTTACAGGTCTTTCTCTTGGGTTTCTTTGAGGGGAGTTGTGTTTTGAAGACCAGAGAGGGCACAGTGTTTTGGCTATGAGATTTTGGTTGCTTGTTTTCAGAAACCCCCGTAAAGCATCCGTGAAACAGCCTTGAGAGCAGATAATAATCAATCAGTTATCTACAGGAATGAGCAGATCACAGAGCAGCATGACAGTGTTGGGGAAGCAGCTGGAGAAGAAGCAGCTGACCCGTTCAGAATTCCTGGTATTCCATGAGATGGGTCTGGGGTGAGGAAGAAAACGTAGAAAAGATGAGAAAAACAAGTAAATTATATGAAATGTGGATGAAAAACAAAACTCTGTTCATTCTTTGATAGTGAAAACTAAGGAAAGTGAATTTTCTGGCCTTGCTACTGTCCGAAACACTTACATTTTTTTGGGGGTGAAAGGGGTTGTGTTGATTGAGCTTGAGGAGGGGGTAGTTTTTTTGTTGTTGTTGTTTTTAGGTGTGGAGAGGCTTAGGGGTAACAATTTTCTTTCAAAAATTCTTGCCATCTCCAAAAACTGGACTTTCGAGGTAAACACATTAGCACCCACCTCTGCCACCCCCCCCTCCCCAGCCCCAGTTTTTTTGAGGGCCCGTTTTCTCACAGGACCACAAGATGCTCGTCCTGAAGATCCCGACCATAGAGTGGGCAGTAGTTAACGTGATTCCAGAGGATTAGAGATGGGGTTTAGGTTAATCCTTCTATTAGCTGGGTGGATGGTCATCACTTCGGAATGTCAGGGATTGAAAACAGAGTGAAGAGGATAGGCTGGGTGGGGATGACCTTCATGAGAGAGTTCACCGGCCTTTCTGCGTTGCTACTGGCTGCAGAGATTCCTTAGTGTCCAATTGCCTGGGGGCTTGGGAGAACCTCAAAGACACAGACTTGGAATGCCATCTGTTTACATGGAGATACACAGCTAACGCTAATGCTACCGAACACACACATACACACACACACACGAACACACCCACACACTTCAGTACGCGTAACAAGGCTCCGGGGAGCTGTTGACGACCTCCTGCCTGCGTCCAGACCTCCTGAGCTTGACCTGATCCCATCTGGCTGCGGATATCTGATGCCAAAGGGTCAAAAAAAACACAGCGCTGGAAGTCCAGACATGTCGAGACCTCGGCATACCCTTGCCCCTTATTGTCTGGGAATAGCATTTACTGCAGTGGCCAAAGGTACACCTTTGACCTGCCTCCATTGACTGGATGTCAAATGGCGAGTAAGAGGACTTAGGCTTATCTTCTGTATATGTGGTCTATCCCTTTTTAAAAAAATAAATGATGCAGAAAATATTCAACATTATGCTATCTTTCATCACCATTGTGCCACAAGTCCAGAATGTTAACATTGTGGTCTTTTTTTTTGTTCTAAGAGTTTTTGCCAACTAAATTCACTCAAATGATTTCAAGTGCTTCCCAGGGCAAGCCTCTTATTGCCGTTGAGAGCAAGGGGATATTTCCTTACACTCCTCCTTTTTTGGATCAAATTAAAATTTGACCTTATGCAGTCAAGACTACTCATGTTTATGATGAATTGGCCTGTTTGAGCAGAAACGTATGGCTCCTCCTTCTTGCCCTCTGCCTGTTTCTGTATCTGTCTCTTGTTTTAAAACAGCTCTTTCAAAGGAAATGGGACCTTTTTGTTTTGTGAATTGATCCAATCTCGACCCACTGCCACATCCCTCTGGGATCCTCGTCTTACCCAAGCCTCAGAAGACCGAGGGAGACACCTGGTCATTTTCCCGGGGCGATGAAAAGATGAAACGCGAGACTCCTCTCCGCGTTTATCCTTCATCGTGACTAATGAGTGCTTGGTCCTCGCCCGTTTAACCCCGCTGGCCTCGTCTCTCCTCCGGGGATTGTGAAGACACAAAAAAGCCATTGACACTGCGGTGTCTTGCCAAAACATTGAGCTCAGAGAGCTCCAGTCCATACATCAGTGCGACCGGGGCTGGATCCCTCCACAGGCCAATGAGGCAAGGCTCAAAGGCTCAAAGGGCTAAGGCTAGGGGCTAAAAGCTCATAAGGGCTAAGGCTAAGGCTAAGGCTAAGGGCTCAAAGCTCATAAAGGCTAGGGCTAAGGCTAAGGGCTCAAAGGGCTAAGGCTATGGCTAAGGGCTCAAAGCTCATAAGGGCTAAGGCTAAGGGCTCAAAGCTCATAAGGGCTAAGGCTAAGGGCAAAAAGCTCATAAGGGCTAAGGCTAAGGGCTCAAAGCTCATAAGGGCTAAGGCTAAGGGCTCAAAGCTCATAAGGGCTAAGGCTAAGGGCTCAAAGCTCATAAGGGCTAAGGCTAAGGGCTCAAAGCTCATAAGGGCTAAGGCTAAGGGCTCAAAGCTAATAAGAGCTAAGGCTAAGGCTAAGGGCTCAAAGCTAATAAGGGCTAAGGCTAAGGCTAAGGGCTCAAAGCTAATAAGGGCTAAGGCTAAGGGCTCAAAGCTCATAAGGGGTCTGGAATTATGCTAAGAGAATTACATTTTTATTATTGTTATTACCAATTATTAATATTTATCATATTTATTGCCAGCAACCCACCACAAATGGTGTTTGCTCTATTGACCATGTATTTATGACTTATTTATATGAATAACATGAATATTTATCCAGCCTATTCTTAATGGATATATGAGTCTACATTATTTCATGTTATGCAAACTAATACACTATTACTTTTGTTGCAGTTTTATTTCTGTTCCTTGACCATTGCTGACCTAAAATGTTTTCTTGCGACCCAGGCAGAACTCGTTCAAAGCAGTATAACATTATTAGCACAGTCGGATTATTATATTATGTGAAACCCCTGTGAAAATATGAACTTCATTTTTATCAATGTTCTGAGAATGTTTACTGTCACCTGAGACCACGGCTCTCGAGGGAAAACGTGCCTATGGGATGCTAAGAAACATAACTAGCTCTCCAGGCTAAAGAGCGAGGATGCCAGCTAAAGGAGTTGTTTCCTATTCTTGCTTTGGCTTTACAGTTACATGCCACTGTCTTTGTGTGGTCTCACCTCTGATCTGCCTTACACTGTCATATACTACATGTATGAATGTATTTCATATGCACATTATCTTTTATGTTTGAGAAATGTTATTTGGAAGATACTGGCGCCGGACAGACTACAAATTTATGGAAAGATGGCCTGAGAAATGTATGTGTAGGAACAGCATATCGCACCATCTTCCAAAGTCACTAAAAGCAATTTAAGTAGTGCCTTTTCACACACATAAAGAGCTATTATATCCACATAAATCCAGATCAAACCTGCATCAGCAAAGCTTGCAAAAAAAAAAAAAAAGAAACAGCAGGCCTGGTGAAACAGCCTCAGTTAAGTGGAAAGACCCATTTCAGGGGAACCCGAGGTCACTCTGAAGAAAAGTTTATTTTGTGGATGAAACCAGAATAAGGATGTTTATGTTTTTCCCCAAGAAAAGACTAGACTGAATGTAAGATTTCATGGTATTCCACTGCCAAAGCAAAACTGGACAGGGTGGTAGAGGAGAGCCATATCTGTCTTGAGGTGTCACACCAACTTCTGTTAAACCTGCAGACACTGCCCCCTATATGATTGAAGTTAAACCTGCAGACAATGTGGCCCTCCAGAACTGGAGTTCAACCTGCAGACACTGCCCCCTCCAGGACTGGAGTTAAACCTGCAGACACTGCGGCCCTCCAGGACTGGAGTTAAACCTGCAGACACTGCGGCCCTCCAGAGCTGGAGTTAAACCTGCAGACACTGCTACCTACAGGACTGGAGTTAAACCTGCAGACACTGTGGCCCTCCACGACTGGAGTTAAACCTGCAGACACTGCTACCTCCAGAACTGGAGTTAAACCTGCAGACACTGCTACCTACAGGACTGAGGTTAAACCTGCAGACACTGCGGCCCTCCAGAGCTGGAGTTAAACCTGCAGACACTGCTACCTACAGGACTGGAGTTAAACCTGCAGACACTGTGGCCCCCCAGAACTGGAGTTAAACCTGCAGACACTGCTACCTACAGGACTGGAGTTAAACCTGCAGACACTGCAGCCGTCCAGGACTGGAGTTAAACCTGCAGACACTGCTACCTACAGGACTGGAGTTAAACCTGCAGACACTGTGGCCCTCCAGGACTGGAGTTAAACCTGCAGACACTGCTCCCTACAGGACTGGAGTTAAACCTGCAGACACTGTGGCCCTCCAGGACTGGAGTTAAACCTGCAGACACTGCGGCCCTCCAGAACTGGAGTTAAACCTGCAGACACTGTGGCCCTCCAGGACTGGAGTTAAACCTGCAGACACTGCTACCTACAGGACTGGAGTTAAACCTGCAGACACTGCGGCCCTCCAGGACTGGAGTTAAACCTGCAGACACTGCGGCCCTCCAGAGCTGGAGTTAAACCTGCAGACACTGCTACCTACAGGACTGGAGTTAAACCTGCAGACACTGTGGCCCTCCACGACTGGAGTTAAACCTGCAGACACTGCTACCTCCAGAACTGGAGTTAAACCTGCAGACACTGCTACCTACAGGACTGAGGTTAAACCTGCAGACACTGCGGCCCTCCAGAGCTGGAGTTAAACCTGCAGACACTGCTACCTACAGGACTGGAGTTAAACCTGCAGACACTGTGGCCCTCCAGAACTGGAGTTAAACCTGCAGACACTGCTACCTACAGGACTGGAGTTAAACCTGCAGACACTGCTACCTCCAGAACTGGAGTTCAACCTGCAGACACTGCTACCTACAGGACTGAGGTTAAACCTGCAGACACTGCGGCCCTCCAGAGCTGGAGTTAAACCTGCAGACACTGCTACCTACAGGACTGGAGTTAAACCTGCAGACACTGTGGCCCCCCAGAACTGGAGTTAAACCTGCAGACACTGCTACCTACAGGACTGGAGTTAAACCTGCAGACACTGCAGCCGTCCAGGACTGGAGTTAAACCTGCAGACACTGCTACCTACAGGACTGGAGTTAAACCTGCAGACACTGTGGCCCTCCAGGACTGGAGTTAAACCTGCAGACACTGCTACCTACAGGACTGGAGTTAAACCTGCAGACACTGTGGCCCTCCAGGACTGGAGTTAAACCTGCAGACACTGTGGCCCTCCAGAACTGGATTTCAACCTGCAGACACTGTGGCCCTCCAGGACTGGAGTTAAACCTACAGACACTGTGGCCCTCCAGAACTGGATTTCAACCTGCAGACACTGTGGCCCTCCAGGACTGGAGTTAAACCTACAAACACCGTGGCCCTCTGTCATTGCTACTGACAGCTCTGGTATAGCTACAGATTTTTTAGCTGAAGAAAACAAGGAGACTGGAGGCCAAAAAATTACTTACATTCAGTGCAGGAATTAGGATGCAATCCTAGCAGTAACTGCACGTTTTTGTGGTTTCCTTTGAATCGGGAGCCAGTTTAGGTGGGTGGACTCTGGAAGATCATTGACTTAAGTTCTTAAATTCTAAAACACACTAAACACTAGCAATCGTCTTGGAGGACTCTCTGAATCCGACACTACTGGTGTAGATGCACACATTTTAGTGCTTGTTGGAAACGAGGTGTGTGGGACTCTTTGATCAATCAATAATTAAAGTGCATGTGTTCTGTAACACAACAAAAATCCAGCAAACGCTCTACAACCCCTCTCCTCCCCTTACCCCTATCCCATGGCTGGAGTCCGACACCAATGCAGTAGATGGATAACACCCTCTGTGTGAAACAGGGTAGTTTGTTGTTGTTGGCATGAGGTTGGGAATCTGATCCTGGAACCAGAAGGTTTCCCTGCCCCAGGAAAGATAAAGAAAAATAATAATTTTAACATCTCAAACAACTGGGACCGCCTTTATCTCTGTGTTTATGCTTTGCATTGACATGCAGATCTATCTACCAGTATGGCATTACATGTTTTCTTCAGTTTTTCCCCACCTTGTATTTTTCCACTGCAGTTTGCACAAGACCCAATGAAACTATTCTGCATTGCCTTGAGTATATAGACAGAGTAGTGTCCCTGGAATAAATTGATATTGGGAGGAAGGTAGCACCAATAAGTCACGTACTACTCCATATCCCTACTCTACTGCCTTGTAATACTACTACTACTAATACTACTACTACTACTACTACTAATAATAATAATAATAATAATAATAAACTTTATTTATACAGCACATTTCACACAAAATATCACAATTATATGCAATAAAAATGAGAAGAAATCCTTCCCTCCAGCCAGGCCCATAGTCCGTTGCCATTTGTTTGGTCAGGTCTTGAATTGGAGCATAAAAGTAAATTTTTCAAACCTGTTCCAAATTATCACTGTTCCATGCAAATTCTGTCAAAGTTACTAAAATAAAAACATTCTGGGAGGAAAAAAAAAAATAATTAAAAATTCTCAGAGAATGTCCAGGAAAATTTGGGTTGGGAATGTTTACGCTGTCACTGAGGGAATGCTGAAAGGCAATGAATATTATTAGCTGGTGGGAACATCGAACAGCGCAATGGAGATGTCTGAGGTCTCTCAACATGGAGGGTTTGTTGAAAATGTGTCAAATGCACTACCATGTGATACATTTTGAGGCCTAACTTAGGCAACCTAACCTGGCTCAACCTACAATATAAATGTCATTTAAAACAGTCAGTGAAATACAGAGCATGAGAAAGAGCGAAGTCAGTTTTCTTGGGAGGGTTGCCCATGTGCTCTTGTGATGAACTTTCTTGAATATATTATGGCTGTCATCCCTCTTTGAATATTTGTTCACATGACTGCATAGCCATGACGAGAGACATGTCTTAAAACGACAAACAAACACAAAATAGAAGAACTGTTCTGGTGGCTGCCCCTTCAAAGAGAAGAAAAAAAAATGGTGTGCACATACTTCAATCTGCCTCTTGTCAAAATCCTACATTTTCCGTGAGGACGCGTTGTCGGAAATGTGCGCAGTTTTCCACACAGCCTCCCAAGTGGACAGACCCGCTCATCCAAAATTGTGTCACATGACAAACTCCCCCTCCCAAATTTATTACTTCGGAGAGCTAGCTGGAACAAGATTATAACGGTTACTTCTTGATAGATACCCAAGGTGGACAATATTATTCAAAGCACAAGCAAAAAAGGCGTCTCAATCCAACTGTGTGGAAAGGATTGGTCAACTACGGTTCTAAGAATACCTCGTACTCCCCCAACCACAAAACTGCACTTCCACCACCCCACGCCCGAAGAAATGAATATTTTCATTCAGAGGCCAGTTGCCTTTGGAGTTGTAACAGGCGCCGGTGTTTTCTCGTTGTTTAACAAGATTTCTTCTTCTGGCTGTAAAGTGAAATTCGTCCTGGTGGGTCCAGCTGTAATACACACAGGTCATTAATATAAAACCAAATTGAACGATTGACACGTCTCCGGTCTCTTGGCCAAGCTGAGCTGACAAAGTTGGCGCACGATCATGGCGCTTCAAAGTGCGCCGAAAGAGAGGTGAATTTGACTCCTTTAGCCTTGGAGTTCCATGTTTTGTAATATGTCAACACCAAAATACTGGCCTTCCAATAACTCTTTGCGGGTTATTCCTTTTGAGAGGGTCAGGTGTTTTTTTTTTATCACCATTTATGGCAAAACTTCCAACCTGCAGTGTGTGTGTGTTATAAAGCAAAATGATGCAGACCAAACACATCTTCCAGTGTGTGCTGACACTGAAAGCACACCACGTAGCATATTGAGATGTGTTAACTGAAGCAGAACCTTTTGAGGAGTCAGCGCCTTTTACTTTTCTCCCACGAAACTCTTCCAGTAAAGACCTCCACATGTGTTTAGACTCTAATGATTTGTCAGTTTTTTTTTTTTTCAACAGGGACCACGAACAACTTTTTAGTATCAGTGTCTTGGGTGGACTCAGTGGGGTCCCAGCTGCTTTAACTGTCGAGATGATCATGGAGACGAACCCATTTTCAGATAAAGTAGCGCTCAATGACAGCGAAAGTGGAGGACTCAGGCCTGCACTGTGCATCAACTGTACAACTGCAGTGACAAAAACCAGCGCACAGAGTGAGATTTTAAAAAACGGTTCAGCTTCAGCCGCCAGGCGTATCCACACTTTCACCAGTGCCAACCTCACTCATAAACCCCTCAGTCTACAGTTTGTTTGGATGAAAAATATTGCTCTTTTCAAAAAACAATCTACTGCTGTACAGCACAATACGAGATTAAAATAGTTAAATAGTTACTCTATCTAACTATTTATTAACAGTCCGAGGAAGTGAAAGTCTGACATTCAAAATATTAAAATTGCCTAATTAAGAACAATTAACAGCTTTGTATAATTCAGCACTTGCAAATGTGTTTGGAGAGGATCAGGCACACGCAGGAGTCTCTCCAACGTTTGAACTCCACTGCTCTGCAGGTCTGTGAGGGCCCTGGTGAGAGAATTCATATTTATGACTCAAACTCCATGGACATGGCCAGAATTGAAATAACAAACATTTGTAAACAAAGACGTGAATCTTTGATTCGTGATAATAAACTTTCATGTCTTGGATACGCAAACAAAGCATGGAGCGAAAATCTTCAAAATTCTCCCAAATCAGAAAAAAGTCATTTATTTATTTTTCCTTTTGACAGCTCTTACAATTAAACACAAATGCCTGACAATCTCCATTTGATCACCTTCAGGTTTCTGCAGGGGGAGCTCAATCGGTCATTTTTACTGTAATCATACCCATTCATACTTTCCATCCACAGCCACCCCAACCCAAAAAACAAAAAGGTAAACAAACGCAAACACACAGACAAAAGGCTTGCAGGAAAGATACACCACAGGTAGAGCGGAGATACCACAGCAGAGAGTAGCGATGCTCAGCATCTCAAGGTTCCCATTCTTTAGCCTCCCCATTCAAAAAACACGTCTGACAGGGACAAAATGCTTCACTGCCTTTCCATTTCTCTCCACATTTCCCCCGAGAAACCATCCTCACGTGAGTAAGCCGAGAGAGAAACGCTGCCATGTTCCTGAAACAGGGCGACGATACGCTGGTCTGTTTAAAGGGAAGGCGCTCAGTGACCGTGACTGTGTTTTTGAGAGTTCATAAAAGAAGCAATAGGCCTGTTTTAAAGGAACCACCCTGCTCAGGTCTTGCTCCATGATGCATGCAAATGTTTTCAGCGCTGTTTTGAGGTCTGTGGAGCTGGACCCATTTCATAACCCCCAATATTTGATTCCAGGCCACGCTCCTTCAGACCATTTAGGAAATAAACACCCTTGTTTGTCCTTGTCTGTTGCCTCTTGTTAGCCAGTGACACAGGGCATAATCCATCACATCAAGTCATTTTCACGCTGATAATTTTCAGTTAATCTGACCCAAAACTGCAGATGTTGTTCTGGTAACTTCTTAACAAAAAATAAATAAATAAATAAATAAATAGCCCACTGCTTCCAGCCAAACATTTTCACGAGCTTCATGGAACGCTTGGGTTCCCCTTATCGGCCAGCTTGCAGCCGCGCTCTCTGCCCTATAGCCTTCACTCCCTGCCGTGCAAGGACGTCTGGAAAAAGCGGAGGAATTCGGTGACGATGCCATCATTAAAAAACCCAGGGCCATCAAACTGTCAGGTTACGGCACCTGTGGTGATAAAAAGAAGTCCGCCCACCTGTGTTTTCTGTGAAAAGTGCTCCAACCTGACTCCCCCTAACAACCTCCAACTACCCCTCCACCCCACAAAACAGGCCTAATTAGCAGCCCCTCATACAGCTACATTTATGTCCTCGCTCGCCTCCTGTTGCTAAGGTACCGGCTTAATGATGCATGCTGGGAGAAGAATGATGTCCCCATTCAGGAGGTGTGACAGAGCGCGCTCCACGTGTTTCATTAAGTTGTTTCTTTCTCCCCTCCTTAAGTGGACTGCTGAATTTATTTGTTAACCTCCCACCCCCCTCCATATTTCTTTTATTTTAACCCCCATGCCCCCTCCCCCCCCCCCCCCCCCACAGGGGAAAATATATCTTCCAAACTGCCGCGGATTTACCTGGTGCTCTCCCGCCATCCTTTGCCATTATCCATTGCAAGTGATGCGTAACCGATTAAAGTTCTATCAACGCTGTTGATTGACTGTATTCTACTTCCAGGCCTTTGCGCATTATGTTTATTGTTACAGAGTTATGAGATGCAGTCCAGCGGCCTATAGCAGGTCATCAATCTCTCTGAGCACACAGATCCCAGCTGTGAGAGCAGTGAAGAGATCTATACCTGTGGGCCTTCAGACTTTGATTGTGAGGCAGCTGCTGGTCCCCGCCGCTTGGTGCCCATACCCCGGCCATGCCATTAGCTTCCCTGGCTGGACGTCCATGCTGGTAGTGGCTCAAGCTTGCCAAGAAGGAGTAAAGATTTAAACCAATATTGATTGTCATTATTGCTTACATTAAGTGTTGTGTTTTTCAAAAAAAACGCTGCTCCAATTTTGTTGCGATAAGATTTAGTTTTTAATCAATTTTATGATTCTCAAACTCAGAGTAATCAGGCTCTCGTTTTTTAGAGGAGACGGCATTTATTTCATTTTTATAATAATAGTAGTAATAATAACGAAAATAATATGTGATATATCACGATATTTTAAAGCTTAATAATGTACAGTGGGGTCCAAAAATCTGGGTCCAGTTCCAAGAACCCTTCTGATTCATCATTCCTCAAAATCTAATAAAAACTTTTTAAATGCTAATTTAAATTATATTTTGCAAATAACATTTTTTTTTACTAGCATTAAAAGTCTTAAAAAATGTGTTTGCATTTACTGCAAGTCAAAATCTCGATATTTGATATGTCCGCCATTAGCGTCACTCACAGCTTGTTTGGCACTGATTCTACAGGTTTTTTGCAGAAGTTGCAAAGTGATTGTTACAGCTCTCTTTTAGATTGTGCCAGGGAGTATCTTATGATGTCACAGTGTGTTTGGCCTTTTCACTTCTCAAATGTTCCCAAACATGTTCAATGGAGATTTGAAAAAAAGGGGAACAAATTTCTTTTAGGTTATCCTAGTGGGTTTTTCTTGGCTTTATCTAAGATTACAAAATGAGAATAGCCTATTTTAAAAATTAGGCAACAATAAGACTAAGTGATAAATCCAATCAACAAAGAAGTAATAGATCTAGTCATAATTTATGCATTATGATGTCACAAACTATTTCATAGTTCTAGATTACTGCTGTTCCCGATGATGTTATTTGCAACTACCGTCACTTATTTCACACGAGGCCTGTACTAGCAGGCCAGGTTGAAGTTCCCTGCCTTTCTGTGCAATCATTTGGATTTATAATCATTCCACATCTCATGGATATCAGATATCATTCAAATGGGGGAAATTAGGGATACTCAAAGACTTTCTTATTGTATTTGCACACATAAATTACCCCCCTCCCCCCCTTCTCCCCCTCCATCGATCTCTGAACTCCAGTGAACCTGTTATGAACCTGAGTTGGACTTGAACGACCCAAACACTCATTATTAAAATGTCTTTCGGTCACTGTGAGCAGGGCTGGCTGTTGTTTTGCAAAAAAAGATAAATCCACGTTAAAAGAACAGCGAGGTTGAGTGGTGGGAGGTCATTAGAGTGGAGAAGCAAACGGGGATTAAGTGGATCTCTTTCTCCGTATGTGCCTGGCAGGTAATGTATGTGTTTTAAAGATTTAAAGACTGCAGACAATGTGTTGTCTGATAACTTTGTCTTCTAGTTCAGAGTTCAATCAAAGACAAATGATTGGAAAAGAGACAAGCACCTGCATTCATTATCTGTCACTTGTCACAACTTTAAAAAAGTTTCAAAAGTTTTGTTTTTGGGATTCAAATTGATTTCATTGGAAAAATATCATTTGTATGCCTTAGTTTATAATTCTGATTTGGTAATCTAAGTATTTTATTTTTTAAAAAAAATGGTTGGTGAAATTAATGGCAAAATGCATTTGCCATTAATTTCACATACAGGTATCTGAAGTTTGGAACCGAACATTTTTCTGTGCATCACCCTCCAACAACAATGAGTCACTGGGACATGGACATACAGGAAATGACTGTTTACAGCCATTCAGAGGAACCCAGGGTCAATACAGAAATCCTGTGGGGCTCAGTCTTGACCTGCCTTTACTGATGGCATGATACTACTATTACTATCACTATTACTATTACTACTGTTACTACTACTATTACTACTGTTACTACTGTTACTACTACTATTACTATTACTACTATTACTATTACTACGTTACTATTACTATTACTACTGTTACTACTACGATTACTATTACTATTACTACTGTTACTACTACGATTACTATTACTATTACTACTGTTACTACTGCTATTACTTCTGTTACTACTACTACCACTACCACTACTACTACTGCTATTACTACTTCTTCTACAACTACTATTACTACTAATACTTCTACTACTAATAATGATAACTTTATTTATATTGCACTTTTCAAGTCACAGCACAAAGCGCTTTACAACAGCACAGAGAACACAACATACAGTGGGGTCCAAAAGTCTGAGACCTCTCTTTCATAATGTAGTACAAATTTTTTTATTACAAATTATACTAACAATTGGAGTGAAAAGTTAAATCTTTGAAAAATGTACATGAATTTCAGAATATCTCAGTTTTTGGTATTTCCTCCTTGTGCTTGAATGACAGCGTGCACTGCAGCTGGTGTGGACTGCACAAGTTTGTGCAAAACTTGATGATCCATGTTATGCCATGGTCTTTATGTGTCCAAAAACTTTCTTGGCATTTAAGTGCCCCCATAAATGTTTGATGGGGTCTGACCTTTTGTAAACAGAAGTTAATGTGGTCAATGTCACAATTTTCCTGAAATATGACCCAGGGATAGTGCAAAATTTTAAATAATTCTTAAATTTCTTCAATAAATATTTATTAAAGGTCATAACTTGTAAAACACATCTTGTTTTATATTTTTCAAAATCCTAAAACTTTAGAAAAAAACATCAAAGAAAAAGTTCAATGTAGTCTCAGACTTTTGGGGTCCACTGTATAAATACATATACATGAAACAGTCTGACAAACAAAACCATAATAAAACATATAAAACCATACTAAAATATATAAAACCCTAATAAAACATATAAAACCCACACTGAAACATATAAAACCATACCGTCTAAAAACTGGGAAAGGCAAGCCAGTGCAAATGAGTTTTTAGAAGAGACCGTTGAGTCTGCGGACCTGATATAAGAAGGAAAGCTGTTCCAAAGTGGGGGTACTCTAAAAGTGGGGGTACGGTCGCGTGCATAGCATCCGTGACTTAGCAACCCACAGTATGAGGGGAGCGTGTGGGAATCTCGATTTACCCAGCCAGAGAGCCTCTGAGGGCTGTTACGAGAGGAACGGAGAGGGCTGACCACAACAACCTGACCATAACCAGAGCCCGGTCCTGGCACCCTGGCTGCAGCGCTCCTCCGTTTGCATTGGCCAGGGATGACAGAGGGAATCATGGGTTTCCTCAAGCATTCTAGGCCCTCGACTCCCTTTTAAGCAGTGAGGCTGTTTTCTGTGGCCCAGAGACTGGGCAGACGTTTTATTCCCAAAACCACAATTCCATGTACACTGGGAGCAAACACAGGCTGATGTGTAATTTCAACAC